>JAODAL010037406.1:0-40419 GCA_025379985.1 Phyllomedusa bahiana
CCTTTGAACAGAAAGTGGCTTTTTAAGGGGCTTTCTCCCTCACAATTTTTTAATAGTGGTGAGAAGTAAATTTTATAATTTTTTTGGGTCATGTAGCTGTAAGATACAGCAATAATCATGGTCCTTTGGAACAGAAATGTGGCTTCTAAGTGGCTTTTCTTTCCTCACAATTTTTAACAGTGGCTGAGAAGTCATTTTTATAATTTTTTGGGTCATGCTGCTTTGAATGCAGCATACTACAGGTCCTAGTATAAAAAATGTTGTTTCTAACAGACATTTGTTCTTCACAATTGTCCAAAGTGGCTCAAGGGTCATGCTTTGAATTTTTGGGGGCATTTTGCTTTGAACTGCAGCTATTCTACAGGTCCTATTTAAAAAAAAAATTGTTTCTAACAGACATTTGTTCACAATTGTCCAAAGTGGCTCAAGGGTCATGCTTTGAATTTTTGGGGGCATTTTGCTTTGAAATGCAGCTATACTACAGGTCCTATTATAAAAAAATGTTGTTTATAACAGACATTTGTTCTTTACAATTGTCCAAAGTGGCTCAAGGGTCATGCTTTGAATTTTTGGGGGGGCATTTTGCTTTGAAATGCAACTATACTACAGTCCTATTATAAAAAAATGTTGTTTCTAACAGACATTTGTTCTTCACAATTGTCAAGAGTGGCTCAGGGGTGATGGTGCTATCAGAAACAGGAATAGGTAGACACTGTTAATGGACACATATTGCAAAATGACTTTGTTTTTGCAATCTTTAAAATAGCTATCAATCCCTGTATTGAGACAACCCATTTCATACAATTAAAAAAAGAGAAACAAATACATGGTGGGATTCCATCCTATTTTAAAAAATGTGTTTTCTAGAATTAAACTACTAAAAACTTGCATGTACAAAATAGCTGTTAAAAAAATTCCTCTGAATTGTACAAGGGAGGTACAGGAAATCTTGACCAGATGTAGGTTATTCAGAGGACATGGAGTATGTAGCAAGGACAGAGAACAAAGTACAGAGACCATTTCCTCCAGCATGTTGAGTAAAATGAGAAAAATAATGCAAGAAAAAGGGCACCTGGGTGGAACAGGAGCGTTAACCACTAGTGTTAAGCGATTACGTTGACCATCGACATCGGTCTATGGTCGATAGTCGACCATCATCGACAAGATAGTCGATAGTGAGCATCGATTATGAGCGATGACCAGTAAAGTCTATGGGAGAGTAACAACACCTTCATTCTTACACCAAACAGGGCTGGAGAAGCTGTAATTAACATCCACAACAGTCAAATGGATACGTGCTACATCTTAGGCAACACACTTAGGTTATAAAAGCCACGGAAAAAAACTCACAGACCATTCACTATTCCTGTCGTGTACCACAGCCTGACCTTTAAACCTGCATCACCCACAAATTAAAAATTGCCAGAAGGCAGTATGATTTGAACCATGATTTTACTTGAACTGGACATTGAATATCCCTGTCCTGGAACGCAGCATGAGCCCCAAACCTGCATGACCCCCAGATTTAAAAGTGCCGGAAAAAGGAGTCTTTATACCACCATTTTAGTTGAACTGGACATTGACTATACATGTCCTGGGCCACAGCATGAGCCCCAAACCTGCATGACCCCCAGATTCAAAAGTGTCGGGAAAAGGAGTCTTTCAACCACCATTTTAGTATTACTGGACATTGACTATACCTGTCCTGGGCCACAGCATGAGCCCCAAACCTGCATGACCCCCAGATTAAAAAGTGCCGGAAAAAGGAGTCTTTCAACCACCATTTTAGTTTCACTGGACATTGACTATACCTGTCCTGGGCCACAGCATGAGCCCCAAACCTGCATGACCCCCACATTTAAAAAGTGCCGGAAAAAGGAGTCTTTCAACCACCATTTTAGTTTCACTGGACATATACTGTCCCTGTCCTGGGTAGCGCTTGCCCCTCTGTATGAGTGCGGACCAATTGAGCTTCACTTGGAAATACTGGTGGTTAACGCTCCTGTTCCACCCAGGTGCCCTTTTTCTTGACATTCTTTTTCTTTACTCAACGTGCTGGAGGAAATTGTCTCTGTACTCTGTTCTCTGTCCGTGCTCTATACTCCATGTCCTCTGAATAACCTACATCTGGTCAAGTTTTCCTGTACCTCCCTTGTACAATTTAGAGGAATTTTTTTACCCTCTATTTTGTACATGCAAGTGTTTTAGTAGTTTAATTCTAGAAAACACATTTTTACAATAGGATGGAATCCCACCATGTCTTTGTTTCTCTTTTTTTAATTGTATTAAATGGGTTGTCTCAATACAGGGATTGATAGCTACTGTTAAAGATCTTGCAAAAAAAAGTCATTTTGCAATATGTTTCCATTAACAGTGTCCTACCTATTCCTGATTCTGACAGCACCATCACCCTTGAGCCACTCTTGACAATTGTGAAGAACAAATGTCTGTTAGAAACAACATTTTTTACAATAGGACCTGTAGTCTAGCTGCATTTCACAGTAAAATGCCCCCAAAAATTCAAAACATGACAATTGTGTTGGATGCAGGTTGCATTAACCACTGAAGGACAGATTGGCGACGCTGTTCTTTACTGAGATTCACAGGGCCCTGACCCAGCGATGACAGGCCTTACGGTCCTGCAACTGACGAGTCGCTGGCATGCGTATTGTCGCCAGCACTGGGAGCACCTTCTGTCGTACCTCTACCTCCATGTCCTAACCCCCTCTTTGCTCGCTTACCACCTGAATTTCGCTCCATGTTCAGAAATATAAAAATTTGAGAAGGTATGGAAGAGTTTTGGAACGTCTCTTATTAAATGACGGCAAATAACAGCTATTCTCAAATCCCTCAAATCAAAACAAAATTGCTGGATTCAAATTTAACTGCAAAGTAGATCTATCAAAAAAGCTGGCCTGCGCCAAAGTGAAAAAACACGTATCTGAAATGTATTCGGATAATACAAGGTATTTTTGCCACCTATCAATTCACCTATGGTGACTACAAAAATTGCCGGATTCAAATTTAACTGCAAAGTAGATCTATCAACAAAGCTGGCCTGCGCCAAAGTGAAAAAAACACGTATCTGAAATGTATTCGGATAATAAAAGGTATTTTTGGCACCTATCAATTCACCTGTGGTGACTATAAAATTGCTGGATTCAGATTTAAGTGCAAGCTGCCTCAATGAACAAAGCTTAGTGGTCCAAAGTCAAAAACACGTATCTGTTATGTATTTCGTATAATACAAGATATTTTTGGCACCTTTCAATTCACCTGTGGTGACTATAAAATTGCTGGATTCAGATTTAAGTGAAAGCTGCCTCAATGAACAAAGCTGTAGATCGCCAAAGTCAAAAAACACGTATCTGTTACGTATTCGTATAATACAAGATATTTTTGGCACCTTTCAATTCACCTGTGGTGACTATAAAATTGCTGGATTCAGATTTAAGTGCAAGGTGGATATATCAACAAAGGTGGAATGGGCAAAATTGAAAATGAACACCTATCTGAAATGTATACTGATAAAAAAGTGGAGTTTTGCACCTAACAAAGAGACCTGCAGTTACTAGAAAAGATGTGTATCCTATAAGTTCGGCTGCCCAATATCCAGGAAATATTTCAATAGCAAACTGTTAATAATAAAGCTATTGCATGTGCAATGTTCTACACTAAGTCTTGGTGAACTTATCCAGTATTCTTTATAGAGCATTGTCTGTGTTCGCACCGCGGGGCCCTCCCCTCCTTCTTTCCCCCCGTGATTTTACAGCGGTAGATGCTCCTTTAAAATTCTCTACCTAACTACATAAAATCTTCCAATCTCTAATCTAACTAAATTGTAAGGATCACAGCTAATAGTAGAGGTTTCTCTGTGAAGAAATAGAATAATTTCGCTGAGCTGTTTGGACACAAGCAGAGCGCACGTCCTTCTGCTCTGAGACGCTGAGAGACACTAAGGCTGAACAGGAAACGCTGTTCTATGTAAAACGAGGTCATGTGATTTTTCCAGCCAATCGCAACCATACACATCCCAGTCATGACGTCGCACACACATCTCACCCTGCTCTATTCTGTAATCTGATTTGCTGGCTGCCAAAATGACAGGAAGCGCCGAAAATGGCGCGATCTTAATAGATGATGCACAGATTTTAACCTAAATTATCGCATGATCTAAAAATTTCGATCAACATAAAAACTGTGCCGATTTCAACTTTGTTGATAATAATCGCTCAACACTATTAACCACCAGTTTTTCCAAGTGAAGCTCAATTGGTCCGCACTCATACGGAGGGGCAAGCGCTACCCAGGGCAGGGACAGTATATGTCCAGTGAAACTAAAATGGTGATTCAAAGACTCCTTTTCCCGGCACTTTTTAATTTGGGGGTCAGACAGGTTTAATGGTCATACTGCGGTCCAGGACAGGGACAGTCTATGTCCAGTGAAACTAAAATGGTGGTTGAAAGACTCCTTTTTCCGGCACTTTTTTATCTGGGGGTCATGCAGGTTTGGGGCTCATGCTGTGGCCCAGGACATGTATAGTCAATGTCCAGTTCAACTAAAATGGTGGTTGAAAGACTCCTTTTTCTGGCACTTTTAAATCTGGGGGTCATGCAGGTTTGGGGCTCATGCTGCTTTCCAGGACAGGGATATTCAATGTCCAGTTGAAGTAAAATGATGGTTCAAATCATACTACCTTCTGGCACTTTTTAATTTGTGGGTGATGCAGGTTTAAAGGGGTTGTCTCACGACTGGATTTCATCTTTCCTTGGTGCTGTCTTAAGAGCTGGAGGTTTGAAATCAGGGGTGGGAGCACTGGCTTCCTCGAGTCCACTCCCCCCTCCCTTCATCTAGGTGACGTCATGCTGCTGCGCTCGCTCCCGATGCTAAAACAGCATTGGAAGGGAGAACATCTCAGATCACAGAGTTCTCTTTCCCCTGCTGCTGACCATTCAATAGTATCCACGGTGTACACAGCACATATTTCTCTCCCCATACATGACAGCAGGCAGGGCAGGCGATTACCCTGGTCAGGGGTTCCCAGCACAGGGAATTGGGCAGGGGGGAAGTGATTCAAATAATCTCTGATGTGATCGTCCTTTGGTGCTAGCTGCTGGGGCTGGACAGCCTGTTGTCTTTTCATGGAGTTATCTCACTGCTGTGTCTGTGTCTCTGCTTAATTACTATTCACTGACTGTTGACTATTTCTTGCTGGAATCATTCACTTCAGCAGTGAAGCTGGTTAGGTAAACAGGAGAGTGAATGCTAATTAGGCTGACTCAGAGCTGAATGACATGGGCAGGAAATAGTTAACAGCAGTGAATAATAATTAGGCTGAGACACAGATAAGGCAGCAGGGGAACTGACAGGGGCTGCTAGTATGCCTGCTCTAAATCACTGCTCTGTGCCAGGACAGAGAGAGAAGGGACAGGAGATAGTTAAATTTGCTTGCTAGCTCCTGAGTGGACCTTCTGTGATAAGATGCCGGAGATACAGCCTATCAGGGAGAACAAGCAGGACAGTGACTATAGAGACCTCCGCAGCCTCTGGAGCCACTAAAAACAAGTTATCTAGAAATCAGTAGGAGATTTGTTATTGACATATATTGCAAATGTGCTTGTTTTTTGAAGATCTTTAATTTGAATGACAATCTTTGTAGTGAGACAACCCCTTTAAGGGTCATGCTGTGGTACAAGACAGGGATAGTGAATGGTGTATGACTTTTTTTCTGTGGCTTTTATAACCTAAGTGTGTTGCCTAGGATGTAGCACGTATCCATCTGACTGTTGTGGATGTTAATTCCAGCTTCTCCATCCTTGTTTGGGTGTAAGAATGAAGGTGTTGTTACTCTCCCATAGACTTTAATGGTCATCGCTCATAATCTACTATCGACCATCGACTATCTTGTCGATGATGGTCGACTATCGACCATCGAACAATGTCGATGGCCAATGTAATCGCTCAACACTAATCATTATCATTGCACTTTGTCTGACACATGTTGATACATGCACGGAGAAATTGTTCTAGTTTCTCAGACTTTCAAAGAGATGCTGAAAATATTGCAACCAGACTTAAATGTTGATCTTATCCAAACTGGACTTTACTAACACGTCAAAAATCTCCGATTGTTTCTCCATCTGTTACAGTCTGGAGTTTAAACAAGTTTGTTACATTATCAAACATTTTTTACTGCTTTTGTCTTGTGATCCTGCCTTAGAAAAAGTTTTCTCTGATTTTTTTTGGTATATTGGCGGTAGAGCACCCTCCCTTTTCTCAAGTCTTATCAGTAGTACCTCCCAACATACTTGGCTGTGGCTGCATCATTGTGGCCTTTACAAGTGTGGTCACTCTGTATTTCTGTATTTGTTGCAATGATGTTTTTATTTTATCAACTGTTACATCTGTTTCTAACACTTATGTCCATACTATGAGAAAATATATTAATAGTTGTTCTTGTCTAGAATGGCGTTTGCAGTAGGTTGGACGTACAACCCAGCATTTAAAATTCCTATTTGTAAACATTTATGAGACCTTCCACATGTGGCCACCAGTAAAGTATCTGCAGCCTCCTTTCATTTTGCCACAGTACATGCTGGTAATAATTCTCTCCAGGTACAGTAACTAGAGCGAGTGGAGACTATCATAGAAAACTTCTAAATTGTGAAGCCTATCATGTTTTAACACTAGTTACAAGATCCTCCTCAGGCTTAAATAGATGACATGACCTTATTTTACATTACTGATTTGTTTCTTTTCTTTCTTATGTTTTGTTGTTTCCTCTATGATCATGTGCTTGGTCTAAATGCTTGTCATTAGCCTGATATTTGTATATATATATGGTACTCTTGCATATTCTCAGGTGCTGCTATGAGTAAGGGCCACCGGTAGCCTGAAATGTGCAAGTTCTTGTTTTTTGTCCTATGTTTTTTCTTGTTGCATTTTTGTGCACTTTCCAAATAAAGCTTTTGAAGATTTTACAGGAGACATTGGATTTCTTTCTGCTTTACTTGGATATTCTGTGTGGGTGGTTCACACATGTTCTCCGTGCATCCCTAATCATGTTAGTAGGAGAGCTGGACTTGTATTCTATTGAATGACTATGTGTAAGAACCTCTTAATCATTCTCCATTCTCTAATGTAATTCTTCCATGTGTTTCAAGCTTAGATACAGCCCGGTCTTCGCACCCTGGGGAACCAGCTTTATGTCAGCATTTATTTCACTTATAGTTGTATGTGACTTAAAGGGGTTGTCTCACTACAAAGATTAGCTTTCAAAATGTAGAGAACACTAAGGGTGACATGTATGATCGGGAGTTGCGCCTGTTTTCTGGCGAAAACTGCGGCTCACCAATCCGAATCCCCTGTCGGACGCAGGGATACGATGTTAGGCGCAGCCTTCGCCACTTTCGGATGCGCCTAACATGAAGGGGCGGGTACTGGGCGCGGTGTGAGCGTTCTGGGGCGGAATGCGGCTCATTCGAAAACTCCGAGGCATGTACAATCGCGGGTCAGAAAAGTGAGGCGCATTGCAGCGCTCACCAGCTCCGACAGGCAGACCTAGTTGAAGTTGGTCTAAATGAGCCGGAGGAGGCGAAGTGAAGCGAGAACGGAACATGAGAGGAAACATAGAAGATCGCAAAAAAAAATCCATCTTGGCTCTCAGCTCCGTGCGGCATGGAGTATGATTCCAAAAATCGTTTTTATTAGGTGTAAAACATTATCAGAAAAAGAGCTCAAACCTTCTAAAAAAAAAAAAAAAACATAAAAAAAATCACTTTCCAAAAATCTAGAACGGCGCTAACATCATAATTGGGATATCAAAATGCCGGAAATAACAGTAAATCAAATTCTGGAAGCTATTCGCATTGGTCGGCATGAACCGACAAATCAGAATAGAGCAGACAGTGAACCATTATAACTAGAGATGGCGAATCGAATCTACACCAAGTGGAATTCGTTTTAGAATTCCAAGGAAAACATCGGATCGAACAAGTCGAACTTTGGGGTAATTTCGGGTGAAACGAAGTGTGCATTTGATTGATAAAAGGCTGCGACACATGCGGCTACATGGGGCAAAGCACATCTTGGAGGAAGAAAGGGATAGACCGGGTTTATTTCACTTCAATTGTATCCTCCTAATCCTGTTATTTTGTTACCTAATGAATTAGCTAATATGAACATGACAAATATTGACCAACTTTGGAAGGAAGGTTAAAACACTATTTTATACTCTCTTCCATCTGTTGTGCACCTTTATCGTGTTGTAGTCATCGCAGTTTTTATGTTTTTCTTTATTTGGTATTCGATTTTGATTTTAGTTTGAAATAAAAAGTTTTTTGATATTTATTTTTGTAATTACCCTTATTTTGATTTTGTGTATTGGTATATTTTGAAGACAGTTAATGATCATTTTGAAATTTTGTATGGAAGTTTAGTAGGTTATAATCACTTTACAGACCTATGCCAATGTAATCCCTTAAGAACCCTTTTTGTGTTATAAATTAAATAAATAGTAAATTATATTCTGACACTAGTTGAATTCTTAGGAATGACATCCGTAAACATATTTCTGAAACACCTCTTCTTACCTACTGCATTTCCTCTAGTTTGCTTTCAGCACCTTATATCTGGGTTCATCTCTATGATTTTGTTTTTCCCAATACATTACCTGCATTAGTGATCATGTTCCATAACAACTCGTTCTGTCCCTCTCCCCAGCTGTCACTACTCAACCAACTAAAATATGTAATCTGTCTCTTTTTTTGGCATCTTTCTCTCCTCTTTTAAACATGCTATTAAATAGCTCCATCACAAAAAAAAAGACATCACTTGACCTATCCTGTGTGGTTAACTACTGATCAGTTGCTAATTTTTCCTTTATCTTTAAACATCTGGAATGCTTAGTCTACTCTTGCCTAATGAACTATTTCTCTTCTGACTTCTTAACTCCTTACAATTTACTTTCTGCACTCTACATGCTACACAGACTGCCCTTACTAAAGTGTCAAATGCTCTTTTGATAGTTAAATGCAATGTCAGGTATTCTTTATTGATTCTTCCAGATCTCTCTATTCAGTTGGCCTTAAGGATATTGCTTTTTTTACTGACTGCTCATTCAGTGCAGAATTTGCTAGCTCTAACCCCTTCTTCCATTTGCTGTTGAGGTTGCTCAGGGATCAATCCTAAGTCTTTTCCTGTTTCCTTTCTATACAGTCCCTTTTGGACAAACAATCAGTACCTTTCTTTACTATGATGACATCCAAATAAAATACCTTTTGCAGTGACATCTTCCCTACACTACTACAAAATACCAGTAGTTGTTTTGTCTATGATAATGTTATCTCCCTATCTAAATCCTTAAGATCCCACCATATGCATTTTGCATATTCATAACGTTAATTAATTCCTGCTCCCTTAAATATGTATCCCTAATATGATAAAAAAAAATTATGTTTTGTATCTTAAATTTGAGACAGACATAAGCAAGTTTATATTTAGCTGTCAAATCAAATTACATTTATATAGAACTTATTTTTTCAACGGATCTAGTTGTTGGACAAGAACTTTGAAGTCATTTTAGATACCTTTAACACATCTATAACCATTTACAATATGTAGATATTTAAATGTGTTTCTCCTAACAATATACAATGCTTAATCAATTTTGATGGTGTGACATTTGAATTCATTGAAAAGGAACTGCATCAAAGGGTTTAACTATTTTATTTATAGAGGGTTATGTAGATATAAGCAGGTGCTAACTTTTGGATTAATGATTAATTTGATTAATAGTTGCAGATTTCACAAGGGTAATATAAAAATAATTTTTTATAAAACCTTGGAAATCATTCTGTATATGTCAGTATTTAAGTAAATTGTCACTGGCTAAATGCACCGTATCCATACAAATTTACATGATTTGCAGGATGTTGTTGTGAAAAAAAATGATCACAAAGGATCCATTACTATAAGGAAAACTAGTTTGTTGCAATAGTCTATGCAACTGTTTCACTTAATCTATATTTGCTGCCAAAAAACTTGTAGAAGACTCAAAATTATTTTCGGTTGCAGTTTTGCAATACATCCGCCGTGTGTAAAAATATTCTAGAAACGCTAACTGTACCTGTACATCTTTTACACAGCAGACGTATGTAGTTTTCCCCACAGCAAATGGACCAATTAGCTCACATGTTGTAGATGCCCAAACTGAAAAGAGGTTTGTTATAGTTGTTCAGGCCTTTTGATTTGAAGACCTTATCAGTCATTAGTAATCTAACTTAAAGGGGCCTTTAAAAATCTAAAATAAATTAAAAATAGGATAAAAAAATAGGATGAAATAAACCCCCTGCCATTGTGGTGCTTCCTGCTGGTCTGTGATTACATGGCTGAAGCAATGGTGTGCCAATTTAAGTATCCACATGACCATCGTTCTCCCACCATACGCCACTAAGGCCTGCAATTGGTTGCAGGGTATTTAAGCACATTGTAGCAGCCAAATATACACAGAGCAGCAGAGTAGGAAATTCCAAGACAAGGTCATCAGCAACAGCCTCTCGTGTGCACACAGCAACCTCGATTCACGAGGACTGTAGCTGTCCCCAACAATATCCGAAAGAAAGTGACTTTTCCAACAACATCCGGGGTGAAGTAAAAAGGTCCAACTTTATTTAGAATATATTAAAATAAATAAATTCATAACCAAAAAATAGACAAAGAACGATGTAACCGCTAACCCGTTTACGAAGACAATCTTCCTGTAAATCAAAGCACCTGATAGTAACATCGATCTTCATTAATATTCAAAGCCAAACCGTACACATAGTGCTTAGAAAAGTTAACCTCTTATGTGCCAACATTAAACATAAATATATGCACAAAAAAAAAAAAAAAAAAAAAAATAGGATAAAACTTAAAAACAGATCATAAATCAGTCAGTAAATAATATTAATAAAAAACAAAAAATGTACAAACAAAAGCAATAATTAATATTCAAAAAAAAAAAAAAAAAAAAAACCAAAAACCTAGATCAATACTGATACAATGAATCCAGGCCTTCTATTTAATCCCGTGTTGGAACGGTTAGCCAATTTGAAAATCCACCATACTTCTCTGCTCAATAATTTTTTTATTGATGGTCGCCCCCTCCGCAATGGTCTACCACTTTATCAATGCCCATAAAGGTAAATCCCTCCGTACTCCCCCCCATGTGCCTCCAAAAAATGCTAGAGATTCTGCAATACACCACATCCTATGAGATGATCTAATATCCCTGAAAGATGACGTCTGATTCTGATTTTTCAATGGTGTAGTATTGCAGCAACATATTGTAAAATTGCAACAGGTGACATGTAAGAGGTATAATAACATATTTTAGTGTTACAATAAGTAAGAAAACACATCATAACAGATGATTAGTACTGCTTGCCCTTGGAATTTTTTAGAGACAATCTGCAAATCCCCAGGCAATGCAAGCGGTTATGGCCACACTTGTAAAAACCTTTAACTGTTAACCAGTGACCCACTCTCATACCCATATCGAATAGAAAACGGCAAAGGATGACAACAAGGAACCTAAGGTCATACCACCGTTGTGGAGACGTACTGGATGTATCCATTAGCAAACAAAATTCCCCCCCATATCCGAAGTTCATAATAAAGGAAGATGTTTATATTTAATAATGGACACAAAACGTTGAACTGGGGGCTATACATGGTAGAAAGATACCACTGTGTCTGATTTGAGAGCTTTACTTTCTTATCACGATCTTTCAAGAGACTCTTCTGCGTGATATAAAAGCTACTTTAATGGCTCACGAATCTAATGACCATGTGGGATAGCCCCCGTTCTCTTAATCTGTTAAAAAGTTCCTTCGACTTGTTCATAGTTTGCTGACTTGAAGTACAGTGCCGTTTGTCCTGATGAGTTCGCTACTGTATATTTAGTAATGTTTTTAGAGACTTAATCTTGTTTTTCATAAGTATTGTAAATTGTGTGCAACATGGCTTGGGGTCAAGAAGGTATCATAAAATAGTAGTAAAGTGGGCCATATTTTTCCTATATGCAGATATCAATATTCCCTCACTAGTGCCAGCCATTGTAACATCCAAAAAAAACCACCCTGTACATATGCCACTCCCCCGGATGAACTTCAATTCATTCATTGAATTGATGTTAAGTACCAAATTGTTGTAGCAGTGTCCCTATCACCCACTCCACACCAGGAGCATAGTCGTCTATATAACGACCATACCACCTGATGTGTGGGGAGAAAAGGACACAATTCAGAGAGCAGGTATCGCTCCTGCCCATTCCGACATATAAAAGTTAGCCATGGAAGGAGAGATACCTAGCTCCCAAAGAAGCGACCACGACACTTGTAAAAAATACCGGACCAGTCAAAAGAGAAATAATTGTGTGTCTGAGCAAAAAGGTCAACGACTCAAAATAAGAATTCATTTAAGGAGTCAGAATAGGATCTAAAGCCGATTTAGATATGAAGTAAGATAATCAATAGCTAGATCATGTGAAATAGATTAGATATAAGCAAACTACCTCACAGGTCACTCAGGAACAGTGCACTCCCAGGGAGCAAGTGACATCACAGTCACTAAACTCTTTGTGTCTTGTTAATAAATGCTGGTAACGTGAATAACCAAAGCTGCAATAAAAGCTATCCATTTCTCCTAATGGTTCTCCCCCAAAGAGCCTATGCCTGCTACAATCGGGCGCAACGGTGTAGAGAGAAAATAATCTATATGTATCTTGGGAAGGGAGTGAAAGATAGGTTGACCGATGAGCAAAAAAAAGTTATTAGCCATTTTGTTGAAAAGGCTCCCATAATAAACATCTTCCTAAATGTTTTCCTCACTTATGTCTGAAATAAGCTTGGAGGGGTCGCCGGCAGGAACGGTATGTGCTAGTATCCTTCTAGCAACTGTAAAATAAAGTTTTTAAATAACACTGCATTACAGCACAACCGCACCCCCCCCCCTCCACCCCTTGTCCGCAGACCAACCAGCAAATCAGATCAAACAAGTCTTTAATAGCTGCAGTTTCCTGTCTGGTAAGATTATATTTTTTTGCAGCAACAAATTCCATGTTGTTATGTAAAGTTAAAAGATCATGTTCTACTACGGTCCTTGAAACAATCCATTCCCCTTGTTCTTGATTGTATTGTATAAAATCGCTGCGAAAGGCCCAAAATGTCTGGACAAGCTGATTCGCGCCACTAGATAAGCACTCACTTCCTAGACCTCATAATAGAAGATGTTTACAATTTATCCAGAAAAGAAAAATAGTATCAACAAAGAAAGTATCAATTTGCTTCTCCACACCCATTGTCTAGTCATGTACCTTGATCTAGCATCCTTCATATTGAAAAATGACTTTTAAAAAGCGTCAAAGCACTAGCAAATTTATTAACGTCCAAAAGGAGTTCTATACAGATCAAAGGTTCTCTTGTGTTGAATTACAAACCCCCAAACCTTTGGACAGCACTGAATTTTGAGTGTCCAGTCAAGATGTAGCTAGAAAGGTTAACAACTGATTTTCACAGAAAGTTTAATACTTGCGATTGCGAGACCATTTGGATCCTTCTGTCCCATTGAGACCGCCCTGTTCTTCCTTCCTCTCTTCGGCAACGGCTGGAACTACCACCCGCTCTGCTTGCCCTTTTTGAGGTTTACGTCGACTACAGGAGTGGACCATTACCTGAAGTCATCTGAACTCAGTCCTCCGACGTCACATTGCAGCATCGTTCTTCTGGTTCTATATTATTTTGTTTATGATTAATTTTATTTTAATTATATTTAAATAAAGTTGGGACCATTTTATACTTACGCCCGGATGTTCTGGAAAATCAACTTTCTTCTACAGAGCAGCAGAGTGGAACAGAGCAGTCGCACTGAAGCAGTGGAAGATCTATCAGATGAGTATCGCTTCTACCTACCTTGCTTTTCTAAATACTTTTAACATATTTTAAAACCTCATTAGAGTTAGTATAAATATTCTTCCAATCTGTTAAAATATTTTGTATCACTATGTGTTAATGCAGGTTTACACTTGTGTTGATTAGGGACTACTTTTTGTGTGCAACAACCTTTTAAATGAACTACTCCCCCTCAAAAAAATATACTTTTGTGTGCCTATAATGTACAACTATGATGTATTTATTGAATGACATAGAGCATGTAATGAACATGTCAGTGGATAGTGACTGATTGTAAATGTAGTCTCACAGATCAAAAGAAAAAATTCCTAAAACAAAATCTTAATAGAAATTCATTAAAATAATTATCCTATAATATATAAAAATGGCCTCACAAACAAATAGCCACAATCCAGTTAGTGTAACTGAATATGTATACCAGTAACCCGTGTATATCATTACCTAAATACAAAAGCAAGTAGACAATGTCTAGCTAATCATAGCAAAAAGACAATGTACAAATACCAATATCAAGTAGAAGTCCCCTAAAAGGAGGGCGAGAAATGTGGTCAAAAACTCACGTTCTGAAGACCTGTCACAAGAGGACTCCATTGCCCCATTTGACCAGTATTATACCGATATAATATAAAAAGCACTATCGCCTATCACAATGCTATTCCTATCCGATAGAGCACTCGCCCCGAAACGAGCGACCCCACCTCTCGCGACTCACCCTAACTAACTAAATTATACATAACATACATAAAGAACACGACATAATCCCGACACTTATCCCCAAGATATGTGTCATCAGGGATAATAATATACATCTTATGAGATATGATGAGGTTCCAGTGATGGCATGATGATGCCATAAGTAAGTGCCAGAACAGTATAATCACTTATATACCACTATGTGGATGAGCGAATATACGCTGACTATCGTAACGGGTCGATGTCGATAACAGGCAAAAACCAATAAGATATTATTTGATGGTCGATGAAAGATAATCAACCTGATGACCATTAAATACTATGTGTAGAGCAACACAACCTTCATTGCTTACACCCAAACAGGGCTGGAGAATGCTGGAATTAACATCCACCACAGTCAAATGATAACGTCTACATCTTAGGCAACACACATAGGTTATAAAAGAGCCCACAGCGAAAAAACTCACAGACCATTCACTACCCTGTCTTGCACACACATACCCTTCAACCTGCATGACCCACAAATTAAAACGTGCCAGAAGGCAGTATGATTTGAACCAACTTTTACTTGAACTGGACATTGAAATATTCCCTGTCCTGAACGCGCATGAGCCACTGACCTCTTGAACCCCCAGATTTAAAAAGTGCCGGAAAAAGGATCTTTCAACCACCATTTTAGTTGAACTGGACATTGACCATACTGTCCCTGTAACCACAGTATGACCAATTAAACCTGTCTGACCCACAAGATTAAAAGTACCGTAAAAAGAGTCTTTCAACCACTCATATTATTTTCACTTTGACAATGACCATACCTGACCCTGCCACACATGAGCCCCAAACCTGCAATGACCCCCAGATTAACAAAGTTCCGGAAAAAGGATTCTTTCCACCACCATTTTAGTTTCCACTGGACTATAACTTGTCCCTGTCCTGGGTACGCTTGCCCCCTCCGTATGAGTGCTGACCAAATTGAGCATCCACTTGGAAATACTGGTGGTTAACGCTCCTGTTCCACCTCAGGTCCCTTTTTTCTTGGCATTCTTTTTCTCATTTTACTCAACGTGCTGGAGGAAATTTCTCTGATTCTTTGTTCTCTGTCCGAGCACCAATACCTTCATGACCTCTGAATAACCCACATCTGGTCATTTTTTCCTGAACATCCCTTTACAATTCATATGAATTTTTTTTACCACTATTTTGTACATGCACAGTTTTTTTAAGTAGTTTAATTCTAGGAAAAACACTTTTAAAATATTAAGGAATCCCACCAGTCTTTGTTCTCTTTTTTAAATGTATTAAATTGTTAGTCTCACTACTAGGGATTGATAGCCATATTAAAGATCTTTGCAAAACAGTCATTTTTTCAATATGTGCCATTAACAGTGACCTACCTATTCCTGTTTCTGACAGCACCACACCCTTGAGGCCACTTTGACAAAATGTGAGAACAATTCAGTTAGACAGGCAACCGTTTTTTAGAATAGGACCTGTTAGTATAGCAGCATTTTCAAAGCAGCAAGACCCAAAAAAATTAAAAATATGACTTCCCTCATCCACTGTTAAAAATTGTGAAGGAGAAGAAAAGCCACTTAAGCCCAACATATCTGTTCCAAAGACCAAGAATATTGCTGTATCTCACAGCAACAGACCCCACAACAATTATAAAAAAGACTCCTCCAGCCCAATTAAAAATTGTGAGGAAGAAATTCCACTTAAAAGCCACATTGTCTAGTTCCAAAGCGACCAGTGATTATAGCTGTATCCTCACAGCAACACTGGACCCCAAACATAATAAATATACTTCTCAGCCACTATTAAAAATTGTGTGATGGAGAAAAGTCGACTTGAAAGCCACATTTCTGTTCCAAATGACCATAATAAAAGCTGTATCTCACAGCAAACAAGACCTCAAAACCATGACAAATGCGAAAACTTCATAAAAGATAAAGTGAGTAAAATGAATACCGTGTTGTCATGAAAACCTTGCTGTCTTTACAGTCTCTGCACATCAAAACCAGCAAAATGAACTGTGTAAAGAGAATAAAAATTGCAGTATAAATGATCATTTTTGAAAACATATGATTTCAAAGCGGAAACCATTTCTGTTTGAAGAGGAATGTGAAGAACGAACCGCAACTAATCTGACCACGGCAATTGGGTGCCACAACATCATCAGAGAATCGCATGCCCTGATCATCTTGAAATGAAAGTCAAACGATCCACATTATCTGTGAAAGTCGGATGCGATTGTCGTGAAAGACTCCTCGAGCTGAGCTGAAGGTCCGCCAGAATGACGCTGCAGCGGGCAGGACAACAGCCTCAAGTGGCTGGCCGAGCGAGCTGTGGCCATTCAATATCCATTATGATACCTCAGTATCTATTTGGTCCAAACACAATCCAAAACATCGTTGGTTGAGACGCAGGATAGTTTGTAGCACCATGATCTTAAGCAGGTCTCCTCAGTGTTTTGGATGTGTGCCCTCCCTGCATTGCATGCCTGTAGGTGTGGTGGTAAAATAAATATAGCCAGATGTCACCAATTAGGCTTCGCCACCCTTGCCTGCTGCTGCTGGGCCTCTAACTGGGCTTCTACTTGGCACTCTACTGCCCTGTCACGACCGCTGAAGATTGTTCCACCGTGACATTTGACTCGGAACGTAAGCTGCCGTGCAACTGATGTACTCCATTTTGATCAATCAGCAAGGACCTCCATTTCCTTGCATTTTCTCTCTATTAGGTGGTGGAAGAAAGTGCTGAGTTTCGTTTTGGTACCGGGATCCAGGATGGTGGCCACCCAGTAACTGTTGTTCTATTTGAGGCCTTAATGCGTGATCATGTTGGAGGAAATGGAGCAACCCAAGCACTCATGTAGAGATAGCCTTGATTTCCCCAAGCCTCTGGGTCGAAGGGCACTAGCAAACTGATCTCCACCTCATTCCTCGCTCTGCCTCACATTCGCGCCAACCTCTTTCAAGGCAGGGAACGTTAGTAACGTCGGTCGTCTATGAAATACCTCCTCCTCCTTTCCTCCTCCTCACGCTGCCTCCGGCACATCTTCAACACAGCCGTATCTGACTTGCCTGAAATGATTCACCCTTAGAGCTGAATCTCCGCCTTGAAGCACTAGCCCAGACCCCCGAACCACTGCTAATGAAGACCTATGAAATGTGAAACTGTCGGCCTGTTGATTTGACGAAGAAACTCGTGTCCGCATCTTTGTCCATCACCTCCTCCGTCGCTGGCGGGACCTGTTGTATCAAAAGTGTCCCAACGACGTCTTCCAAACAAAGATCACCAACAATTCTCATTGCGACAAGGGCATGTCACGCAACTGACCATTTTGGTGAGCTTCTTCAAACTGGCAAGGATGGTGCACAGCCTATCACCTGCCCTCCACAATGGTGGCTCAACAACACCCCAAGGTCCTCACCGCTGCTTGTAGGCCAGTGTGGTCACATCGTACTGCGTACAGGCAATGCGCTGCTGCCACAATCCCGCTGGAACATGTGAGGGAGGAATTCCATCGAGTGCCACGTCTACAATGAGACTGATTTGATTGTGGAGTGGGCCCGAGCTGAATGCTGCAATGCAGCCAGGCGGGACAAGCAGGTGCGAACGGAGAAGGCGAAAGTGCGAACTTATACTTCTAGCCTTTTCCTCATCAGGCAGTTCAGAACCCCTGTAGCTCGTTAGAGATTCTGGACGACAAGGTTCATGACATGTGCCGGCAAGGGAATGTGCCGCCAGCCTACCGATCTTCAGGGCGGCCAGCAGATTGCCCGTTATCGCACACCACCTTGCCATGGCACAAGTTCTAGTCAACCCATCCAGCGTCACGTTTTCTCGTTGCGGATTAGGGCCGTCCACAAGCTCCTGACCTGTGTTGTAAGGTCTCCAAGACAGATTAATTTTAACACAGCTTGTTCTCTGGGCCCGTGAATGCCACCTAGAGGGCCTTGGGGAAAGAAACCCTTCACCATCCCCCTGGCGGTATGGGAAGAGCCTTGCCGCCGAGCCTGAGAGCCACCGTCACCACCCCCCAAGACATCCACCCCAGCACACCCAGTGAGCTGTCACATAGATATAGGCGCCTTGTGCCTAGCTGTACAAGTCCATGTGTCGTGTCAGAAGGACTTTTTCCCGGCCACAGATGCTGACAACGCGCTTGAAATTTTAGATAACTGGCTGCCAGGGCAGGTATGGCTTTTCTGGCAAAAGAAATGCCTGCTCCGCAACTGTATTGGGGCAGAAAGGGCCATGACGTGGCGGAACCCATCTGTTCCACAAGAACGGAAAGGCAACATTTCCAATGCCAAAAGCCCCCCTCTGGGTGGGGCAATGGCCGACATCAGCGCTTTTGGCTTTGTGGAGGTTAGGGTTAAAGGTGTTTTGTTCTGCTCCCAAACCAGGAATAACAGAATGCTGGCTGCTAGACTGTCCGCTGTTCGGCGTGCAGGGTCATCGAAACGCGGAAGGAGAAGGGGTAGGATGGGTCTCCTGGTTGAATGCTGGTGGAACTGTATGTATTTTATTCGGGCGACGGTGGAGTGCTGAAGCAGAGAGGCTGATACCCTGATCATTGACACTGAGAGACCATGGACACTGAAACGCTGGTGGTGGGCCGGAGGAGGAACGGAGGCGAGACAGAGGTGTTACAGTGTTGAGAGCCCGGCTCTGGTATGCGTGGCCTTTTTGGGCCAAGTGTTAGCCTCCATTTACAACTCATGGCATTCGTTTGCTATGCGACTAGACATGTTTGGTGTGTTAAACACCTAAGGTTACTTTTTGTTGCCTTCTACTTACCGTTACGCAAAGCGGCATATGACATTGCTGGGGTGAATCAAGGCTTGCTCCAAAGAAGCCCGAGCTTGAGAGGTCCTGGACATTTATGGGACGCGATAAGCGAGGAGTCGTGGTTTCCGCTGACCGTGCTGTGCGGTAATCATATCAGCGGACTTCAGCACCGCCCCTCTCCCTTTTTGAGCGGACCCATACTGACACTAACCCCCAACGTCTATCCACCCCCTCCACGTCCAGTTGATGAAGCGCACCGCAAGACAAAATCCTGACTAAAAGACCAACGTTGGGATCCGCAAATGGTGGTCCGTCATCATCATCATCAACACCTGGTGACATACGTGCGTCCTTACATTGCTGCAAACCAGGAGCTTGCGGGTCTACAAGCAAGAGGGACTGCAAGAACGATGCCGCCGACCGCCCGGGACTTATATGCCGATTGACCGGCCTCCTTTCCTCCTCTGAATGTGCATCAGTAACTTGGGCGTCCGCGCAGAGAAAATCATCCTCTTTGCCTATCCCCCCCCCTTTTTTTTTATTGATTCTTTTAAACATCCTTCCTGACACCCAACCGCGCATTTTGTCATCAAAGAGTTCATCCAGAACATGGATTATCCACAGTGGTGGTACATGATTTTGACATTTGGTTCTGCTTCGTATGTTGGATTGATCTGATGAAGCTGATGACGACATTTGTGGCCGTGCATGGAGGAACGAGGTGAGAGTAAAGACTGCTGGATGCAGGTTGCCATTCACCACTAAAGAACAGAATGGCGATTCTGTTCGTTACTGAGATTTCACAAGGGCCCTGACCCACGATGACAGCCTGACTGGTCCTGCACTGACGATCCGCTGCAAGCGTGTTGTCGCCAGCACTGGAAGGAGCACCTCCTCTCTTCCTCTTACCTCCATGTCAACCCACCTCTTTGCTTGCTTTACCTACCTGAATTCGCTCCATGTTCAGAAAGATCAAAAAAAATTAGAGAAGGTATTGAAATTTTTGGAAAGTCTCTTATTAAAAGAACGGGCAAATCACCAGGCTATTCTCAAATCCCTCAAATCACAAAACAAAATTTCCTGGATTCAAATTAACTGCAAGGTGGATCTATCCACACAGCTCTGGCCTGCGCCAAAGTGAAAAAAACAACGTATCTGAAATGTATACAGAAAATAAAATTATTTTTTGGCACCTAACAACCTTGGTGACTACAAAGTTGCGGGATACAAAATTAAACTAAGCACAGTAGATCTATCAACAAACTTGACTGACCAAAAGTGAAAAAAAAACCACCTACTGAAATTAAACGGATATTAAAAAGGTATTATTTTGGCACCTACATACACCTGTGGTGACTACAAAGTTGCTGATTCAAATTTAACTCAAAGTAGATCTAATCAACAAAGCTGTGGCCTCGCCAAATGAAAAAACACTACTGAAATGTAATTACGGATATTAAAAAAATGTAATTTTGTGCACCTTTCAATTCACTTGTGGTGACTGCAAAATTGACTGTATTCACATTTAACTGCAAAGTAGCTCTTATCCAACAAACTGTACTGGCGCCAAAGTGAAACAACACAGTATCTGAAAAGTATTTCGTGATAGATAAAAGTAATTTTTGGGCCACCTATCAAATCACCTTGGGAGACTACAAAATTGCTGTAATCAAATATAACTTGCAAAGTAGATCTATCAGACAAAGCTGAGAAGGCCTGCGCCAAAGTTAAAAAACACTGTACTGAATATGTAATTCGGATAAAAAAAGTATTTTTTGGCACCTTTCAATTCACCTGTGGTGACTACAAAATTGCTGTATCCACATTTAAGTGCAATGTGCCTCAATGAACAAAGCTTGTAGTGCTCCAAAAAGAAAAAAACACGTATCTGAAAGTGAATTTGGAATAATAAAAAGGTATTTTTGGCACTCTATTCTATTCACCTGTGGTGACTACAAAATAGCTGTATACAAATTTAAACTGCAAAGTAAGATCTATCAACAAACTTGTAGTGCGCCAAAGTGAAAAAAACCACGTACTGAAATTTAATCAGATATAAAAGGTATTTATTGCACCTTTCCATTCACCTGTGAGTGACTTTACAAAATAGCTGAGATACCCACATTTAAGTGCAAGGTGCCTCAATGAACATAAGCTGTAGTTCGCCAAAGTGAAAAACACTTATCTGAAAATGTATCGGATAATAAAAGGATTAATGGCATCCTTTCAATTCCCCTGTGGTGACTACAAAATTGCTGTATTCACACATTTAAGTGCAAAGGATGCCCTCAATGAACAAAGCTGGTAGTGTGCCAAAGTGAAAAAACCACGTATCTGAAATGTATTCGGATAAACAAGGAATTATTTTTGCACCATTCAAATTCAACCTGGGTTGACTACAAAAATGCTTGTAATCAAATTATAAACTGCAAAGTAATCTACAACAATGCTGAGCCTCCCAAAGTGAAAAAACACGAATCTAAATGTATTTCACTCGAGATAAAAAAAAGGATTTTTTGGCTACTTTCAATACACCTTTGGTGACTAATACAAAATTGCTGTATTTCACATTTTAAGTGCAAGAGGTTGCCTCAATGCAACAAAGCTGTAGAGCGCCAAATGAAAAAAACACGTATCTGAAATGTTATTCTGATACTAAAATGTATTTTTGGCAACCTTTCAATCAACCTGGTGGTACTACAAAATTGCTGTGATTATTCCAGCATTTAAACTGCAAAGTAGCTCTATCAACAAGCTGAAGTGCCCAAAGTGAAAAAAACACGAATCAAAAATGTATATCGATAATAAAAGGAAATTTTTGCACCTATCAACCTGTGCTGACTACAAAAATTGCTGGAATCTAAATTAACTGCAAGTTGGGCTATATCAACAAAGCTGGAACGGGCAAAATTGAAAAAAGTAACATCTAATCTTAAATTATACAGAATAATAAAAGTGTGATTGAATGCACCTAACCAAAGGAGACCGCTCATGTTACAAGAAAAAGATGTAAACCTTAAAATAAGTTCATTCTGCCCAATATCCAGAAATTTTCAATTAGAAAACTGTTTAATACTAAACGCTAATTGCAGTGCAAAAAGTGACTACACTAGAGTCAGGTGAACTATATCCAGTATACTTTAAAGATCTTGTCTGTGTTCCGTCTCCCCGCTCCTCCCACCCCCCATTTTGACTTTACAAGCGTAATGCTACCTTTAAAATTCTTCTACCTAACTACTAAAATCTTCAAATGCTCCTGATTTAACATGTTTGTAAGGATCATCCACTAACATTAGAGCTTTCCAGTCTCGTGAAGAAGTAGAATGAATTTCAGCTGAGCTTTTGGACACAGGCAGAGCGCACGTCCTAACTGCAATTAGACGCTGGACAGACAACTGAACATGGAACGGAAGGGCTGTTCAATTATAAAACAAGGTCATGTGATTTTTCCAGCCAATCGCAACCAAACAGCATCCCATCATACGTCGCACACACCAACTCAAACATGTCACCCCTGCTACTAATCTGGAAAGTGCTGATTTCTAGGCCGCCAAAAAGACAGGAAGTCTCGAAAATGGCGTGATAATTTAAAGACTAATTAACAGAAGTATTAACCAGAATAATTATCGCGATGATCTAAAAAATCCGATCAACATATAAAACTGTGCCCGAATTCAAACATTGTCCGGATAATAATCGCTCATCACTAATACCGCACCCCTATAAACCAAGATAAACTCTCAGCCAATCCAATGCCGCTTTAAACCTCACCAATGTAACAGGAGTAAAGTCCTTTTGCACATTCTCAATAGCAAAAACAAAACGCTAGACCCGCCCAGTTCCGCGCGCCTCCCGTTTCCGCCAAGACCAGGAAGTGACAAACGGGAATGACAAAAAAGAAAGAAAATCACTTCAGCCATCGTGCGCCCAACTATGAACTAGACTGGCGAAACGAGCGCAAAACGCGCACGCATCTCCAGCGCGCCTTGTCCATATCCCCGCCGCGCAACCAACAAACCGGAGCACACGCGCCCCAAAGACAAGGGCGCACTCGGGCACCCAAACTATACAGATAATACGTTGGATACAATAGCATAATGGTGACCCAAGTAACCATGACTTATTCATCCAGACTCAATATCGAGTAAAAAACACAAGGATTAAAACAATTAAATAATCCAGAGTTTTATAAACAAACTCCAAAGATTTAAGGCTCAAGTAAAGTAAAGAAAGTGATGGCAGTAAGACAAAAAAGGATATAGAAATATTTAATACTCTGACAGTAATGGATAATAAATGATACCTATACCCAACACATGTAATGATATTCTCAACTGATACCTATCAACAGAATCCAAAGAAAAGAAACCAAATAAACAAAAAAACTAAATATTGAAAAAAATTATAAAAAACAGCACAAATTGCCAGGTTTTCCTTAAGACCATCAGTTTCGTAGTAAATGAAATCAGAAAATCCACCTTGGTTTCTTTTTTTTAACATCCTTGTATCCCCAATCACTCCCTCGAGTGGCTTTCCTCACACATCCAACAATGATTGAAAAATACTTTCATGGTAGGTGTGTGAATCATTTATTAGACACTCATATACAATGGTGAGCTATCGTGTGTGTCTCTTTTCGTCCTATGCCTATGTCCCCTAGAATTCACGCCAACGTTGTTCTCTAAAATGGTGCTACTTAGATGTTTCCAGACATATCCTAACGGGCAAGTAACAACTGCTAATTAAATAACTCCTTCACTCTTATAGTTTGGAAAAACTCATCTTCCAAATGTAACGATCTGAATTTAAAATCAGTGTAAAGTCTTTGACTGCTCAATAAATGCCACAAAGTTGTCCTCCAACAACCGAAAGGTAACCTAGTGGTTGTACGATCCAACCATGTACCCTGTTTATTTATGGGGACTATAGTAAAACTATACACCATTCTATCCTCTCAGATATCTTACTTACCCCTGAAATGAATCTGAGGAAAATCAGGAATGACATCTATTAAAATCCTGAATCTGGACTTCAAGATAACCCCTGTATCTAGAGATACAGTCTCTTGCTAATTCCGTGTCCCTGATCAAAGTTTGCCACGATCTGCATAGTTTGATTTGGTGGGTGAAACTTGCTGTTCTGCCACACCAATGAGCGATCTTCGATCTATCACTTTCAAGTGCCATGACAAATGCCTCATCAATGACTTTTTTCGGATAACACTCCGATCCACAAACCATATTTAAGGTCCCTTGCATGGAACAAATAGTCCTCCTTTCCTGGGAGCAGATTCTCACGAACTCAGAGAAACTGCCCCTATTGTATACCCTTTTTAAGGACAAGGATGGTTACTCTCCTCACCGAAGGAGAACTATTAGTCACGGTTTGTTTCCGAAAGGTATTTGTATGTAGATTGCCAGATTTTAACTTTTAATGAATAAAGATCCAAAAAAGGAACGCACAAATCATCAATAGCTGAAGTGAATATCATCCGCATTATTAAATAATGAGACTTCTCACAAAGTCATCAAAAGCCTCAGTCGTCCCATACCCACAAAATAAGGATATCGTCCAATATTCCTACCCCAAACCAGGATATTAATTATCCGTATGGGGTAGGTCACGTCACTAAACCACAATGGTAGCCTCCCACCAGCCCAGGAATAAATTTGCAAATAAAGAGGAGCACACGGGCTCCCCATGGCATTAAAACCCCTTAGCGGTGGAAGATCATACCTTAAAAAATGTAAAAAATTTTGTTTCAAGGATGAAACGCATCAGCTGAAGGACAATTTATTATGCTCTCTCTAAGATGAATAACACCCCCTAAAAGAGAAGGAAATACTCTACTGCACCACCCCACATATCATTCGGATGGCTTGCAATAGTAGAGCCTCTACACTCAATGGAGGCAGCTTAGTGTGTCCCTCACTGTCAGTTCAATCCAATCTACTCAACAAATCTGAGTGTCCATGATGAAATGAACGGCAAAGCAAACAAATCTTTCAGGATGATATCAATATGAAACGCTACATACTGAGACAAGAGAATCCACACCTGACACTAAAGGGCGTCCCATTTAAATGGAGTCCAATACCCTTAAGTAATACTTAGGAGGTGCATAAAAAACAAGGGATAACCGGATGTTTAGGTAATCATAAATTTGCTCTCTATTAGCTGATAATCACCGCTCGTGTCAAGGGCCAGTAATCAAATTTCTTCTGACTCAAGTTTGCCAGACCATTAGATACTTGCGGTTTATCTGACATGGAAACCCGGGACATACACAAGCTGATACCTAGAGTGTACTATGCCTCCATCTACAACAAATTCCCAGAGATTGACATTTATTTAAAAAACTTGTCAGTCAGGACTTGGATGATATTGAGTGTGGACATCTTAAATATAAGTTCTACGTATTCCTCAACTAATGGCGACATGAGAGGATCTGGAAAATGATGACAGCTGTCACGGCGCGCGGCGCCGCGGCTCGCCGCGGCCGTCCCCCTGCGTGCACAGGGTCCGGCTGCCCGAAGCCGTTGTCCTTCTCCTCCTGCCTGGGAAACCCCGTACTTACCATCCCCCGCTCCTGTGTCCTCGCCCTGACACCGCCGTGCGCATAAACCGCTCGCTTACTTATTGGTAATCTGAAACAGGCCGCCCGGCCTATATAGGTATCACGCCCCCAGCACTCCTCTTCCAGTCTGTTGGTTGTGTTTTTGGTGCGTTATATGAGAGTATTGGAGTTCCAGTCCTTGTGATTGCCCGTGTAACCATTCCGCATTCTTACCTTTCCTGACCTTGCCTGTTTTGCCCGCCTGCCCTGACCATCTTGCCCGTCTCTGACTACAACCACTTCCTGCCTGCCCTGACCTTCTCTGGCCTGTCCCCCAACTACGCCTCTGGATTACGTCTTTTGCACCACGCGTACCCCGGCCGCCATCGCAAATCCAGTCACATCAGGGGTAGACTGACCTGTAAGCCTCACGCCGCTCAAGTCCATCCCTCGCCGTCTTTGTGCGGCGGCATCTGGTGTAAAACCCGTGGCTCTATAGACTCCGTTCCCCCTTGGCATGGCTTAGCTATCCATATCCTTGCGTTGGCCCAGCGATTCACTCCTGGCGTTACAGTTACAGACTGCCATGGAATTTCCGCAAGGTAATCCCCTCTACCTGACTCCGTGATGTCACGAACCAGCAGCGGGTCGCCCAGCAGATCCAAACTAATGACCTCAGCAAGCGGCCATGGATAGCAGAACCTTCTACCCCTTCCTGCCTCCACCCAGGCGGCCACCTCCGCACCCCGCATATACCCTCCCGTTTGCTACGGTGCATCCATTGCCCCTACCTGCCCTCGGCTTCGGTTCGTGACCGCTCTCAGCATCTTTTCTGCCACTCCCCTCCAACCAACGATTGAGACCCCAAGAAGAGCCGAGGTTCACATCACCATTGCTCCATCCACCTCGAGATGATGGCGCCAATTTCCTACAGAGCATAAGCGAGCAAATGTTGTGCCTTCATAATCAGCCCTCATGACATGGAGAAAGCCTAGGCTTGGCTACGCCACTAATGGGATCGAGGGGATCCTCTGACAGCTGACCTCCCAAGCCTTCCTCCGAGTGTTCCCGCACAGTCCTTTGAGCACCATGCCGCACTAACTCTTTTACCGTTCTTTCTGGCAGCCCCCGTCAGCACTGCTCCGGCTTCGTCAAGTACGCAACCCTACATCCGGTCATTAATACGGTGCAAGTTTCGCCACTCTATTTACCCTTCTCTTCCACCCCTTCGTATCAGGACTAGTGAATAACGAAGCGTTGGTGGCAACATTTTGCAAGTCCACTCGGGCAAATCAAGGATGAGGCACGCCGCTCCGGACTACAAACAGCATTGGATACCTAATCCATATTGGGGCCACCCAGTGGAAATTCCTTCCAGAAAGGAAGCAAGAGCTCCGTCCTACAACCGTGGAAACAGTCCGATCCACGCCGTTTCCCCCCCCGGCTATGGCTCCCACGTTCCAGCGTTCACCTCTTCCTCCTCCGATGGGTCTCTGAAAGGAACCCTATTGCAGGGTCAAGAGAGCCCACCAGTCCCTAGGAGGAACGTTCTCATCGGTCGTCCTTGAAGGCACTGGTAACCTACCGTAAACAGCTGTGTCATTTGGCCTACTTGACAATATTCTTATCGTTTTTCTTCTCTTTTCCCCCCCGGATCTCGTAACTCCAATCGCCACCTACAAACCGCCAGGTCCCTCTGATACCGGACCTAATCCTTACCCATCAGCTTATTTTGCCAAAAACCAAAGCAAGGTGTCTATTTGAACGCACCATCACTTACCCATATTTGGTACATCGTCTCTGACAAGTGGCCATACCGTATGGATCCTTCCAAAGTACCCTGCCGCATGTTGTCAGTGGACCAACAACCGTGGGCCCTTTCGGGCCATTCAACGATTTTTCTCTTCTGGGATTTGCTAATTAATTATAGACAATATAAACCCACAATTTCTCTATTCTTGGTGGCTCCCCTGGTTCTCTAACCAAGAAGAACCGCCGATCCAAATCCGGCCCTCCTGAATCCAGAAGCTTCCAACCTTCTCAAATCTCATTCCTCGTTCTCCTTCTCCGGTCCAGTCTCAGCCCTGACCCAAGACCGCCGCCCCTTAAAATTCTGGAAGTGGATGCCTCCCTCGTTGGCTGCCGGGTGCGTGTCCTCCTGCAGGAGTATCCTCCTCGGTAAACTTCATACGTGAGGAATTTCTTCTCCTCAAACTTCCTCCTTCCCTCCGAGAAAGTAATTACACCTAAGGGGATCGCAGAATTACTGGCCAAAAAGTTGGCTCCTAGAAGAGTGGCGACACCTGCTGAGGGGGCCCGACACACCTAATGACATCTCAAAACACCAAACACATTTCACCCGACCAATAAAACACTCCTAATCCTTCAGTCGCGCTCAACGCCTGAATCCCCGGCCGTGCTAGAAGGTCACTTCTTCTTTTCCCGTTTTGACTTCCTGCTACACAATTTTTCTTCGGCCAGCCTTAAAGAACGTCAAAGCGCCGACGCCCTATCTCGTTTCCTGCACTCAGGATAAGGTGGACTGAGTCTCCTCCCACATCAAATAGTCCCTCCTGAACCGCCCTCATCGCGGACTGCGCCCCCGTGATCTTCAACAATTTTGCCGTTGCCCCCCCGAAAGACTTAATGTGCGGTCCTGGCCTTGGACGGCCTAGAATCCTCGGGACCCTGCCTCTTCTCTGATCAATCAGCCACTGCCCCTCGAACACGCTACATGGAGACCCAAGAATTTCCGAGGGTTCATCTAGCCCAGTGCTCGACCATCCACCTCGAGATGAGGGACGCCATTTCCTACAGAAGCGTGCCAAGTGGGCCTTCACAAACACCCTCTTGACTGGAGGAAGCCCTTGGCTGGGCTATTACGCCACAATGGGAAACGAGGGGAATCCTCTTGAACCTGACCTCCAAGCCTTCTCACTCCGGGTGTTCCGCACAGTCCTTTGGAGGCACCATGCCGCACTTCCTTCTTTCGGGCTGCCGCAGCACTGCTCCGGCTTCGTTCAGGACGACACCACAGTCGGTCAGTATTCGATGCAGTTTTCGCAACTCTATAATCATCATCAGGCATTTACGGAGCTAGAAACTGGAATATACGAAGGCGTTGGAATAGGCAACATATTGTCAAGCTCCATCTCGGGCAAATCAAGGATGAGCTCGCCGCTCGGGATCTACAAACTGCTTTGGATGACCTAATCCATTTGGCCACCCGAGTGGATATTCGCTTCGCTGAAAGGAAGCAAGAGCTCCGCCTACAACGGGAAACCGTCCGTCCACGCCGTTTCCCCCGCTTGGCTCCCACGTTCCAGCGGTCACCTCTTCCTCCTCCGATGGTCTCTGAAGAGGAACCTATGCAGGTCAAGAGAGCCCACCTGTCCCAGGAGGAACGTTCTCAGCGTCGTCTGAAGCAGCTGGGACCTACTCTACATCTGTGTCATTGTCTACTTGGACGATATTCTTATCTTTTCCCCGGATCTCGTAACTCATCGCCACCACATCCGCCAGGTCCTCAGACGACTCCGTACCCATCAGCTTTTTGCCAAACCAGAGAAGTGTCTATTTGAACGCACCAGCTTACCCTTTTTAGGGTACATCGTCTCTGACAAGGGCCTCCGTATGGATCCTTCAAAAGTCTCCGCAGTGTTGCAGTGGCCACAACCGGTGGGCCTTCGGGCCATTCAACGATTTCTGGGATTTGCTAATTATTATAGACAATTTATCCCACATTTCTCTATGCTGGTGGCTCCCCTGGTGGCTCTAACCAAGAAGAACGCCGATCCAAAATCCTGGCCCTCTGAAGCTCAAGAAGCCTTCAACCGTCTCAAATCTGCATTCTCGTCTGCTCCGGTCCTGTCTCGCCCTGACCCAAACCGCCCCTTTATTCTGGAAGTGGATGCCTCCTCGGTGGGTGCCGGTGCTGTCCTCCTGCAGAGATCCTCCTCGGGTAAACTGTATACGTGTGGATTCTTCTCCAAAACTTCCTCTCCTGCCGAGAAGAATTACACCATAGGGGATCGCGAATTACTGGCCATAAAGTTGGCTCTAGAAGAGTGGCGTCACCTGCTGGAGGGGGCCCGTCACCCTATTGACATCTTCACCGACCATAAAAACCTCCTATATCTTCAGTCGGCTCAACGCCTGAATCCCCGGCAGGCTAGATGGTCACTCTTCTTTGCCCGTTTTGACTTCCTGCTACACTTTCGGCCAGCCGGGAAGAACGTCAAAGCCGACGCCCTATCTCGTGCCTCGGATATGGTGGGACTTGAGTCTCCTCCACAGCACATAGTCCCTCCTGAACGCCTCATCGCGGCTGCCCCCGTGGATCTTCAACATTTGCCCCCCGGGAAGACTTATGTGCGTCCTGCCTTGCGGCCTAGAATCTTGAAGTGGGGACATTCTTCCCGAACAGCTGGGCATCCAGGAGTCCATAAGTCTCTACAGCTGGTCTCTCGCTACTATGTGCCCACTCTTGCTCAAGATGTCAGGGACTTTGTGCTGGCCTGCTCCTCCTGTGCCCGAAATAAGGTTCCTCGCCTCAAACCCGCGGGCCTTCTTCAGCCTCTCCCTGTGCCGGAAAAACCCTGGACCCATGTCGCCATGGACTTTGTCACAGATCTCCCGCCCTCATCTGGAAACATGGTCATCTGGGTGGTGACCGATCGTTTCTCGAAATATTTTCCGCTTGCACGGTGTCCCGTTGCATATTGTCTCTGACAGGGGAGTCCAGTTTATCGCTAAATTTTGGCGGGCTCTGTGTTGTCAGTTGCAGATTCAGCTGGATTTTTCATCTGCATACCACCCTCAAACTAACGGGCAGGTAGAGATGTTAAGGGAAACATATATATTTCTAATGCTTTTGTAATGAAGTTTGTGGTGCAAAAACATTATTACACATATAAGCTTAGCTGAACAGCAGAGATATTCCAAGATGGCACCTGCTTCCTGAACCACTCCCCACCATGTGCCAGCATGGACCTGGGTGGAAACCATGACCATATCTGGAGATCCAATCAACTAGTGCCACATTCCTGAAGACTGCAAGAAACAAAGGAACTTAGCCACGCCCTGAAGCCAGTTTGTAAAAATCCCTTGTATTGCAATAAAGGTCTTTTATGGTACTTCGGCGACTGAACCCAGTCTCCTATAAGCTCCGCTTGCCCCCGACTCTACGTATCCCGAACGCGTTTCATGTGTGCCTCCTCAAGTCGTTGATGCTGAACCGCTTTTCCTGTAGATCTGTCTCACCTTCTCCTGTTGCTAGCACAGATAACATATTTGAGGTCAAGGAGGTGCTGGCGGAGAAGACAGTGAGGGGAAGCGGTTCTACCTTATTGACTGGAAGGGCTTCGGTCCGGAGGAGCGTTCATAGGAACCGGAGACCAATCGGGCCCCTGTTCTCCTGTCTAGATTCCAAAGGCAGTGGGGGAGTGCTAAAGGGGGGGGGGTACGGTCACGGCGTGCGGCGCCGCGGCCATCCCTCTGCGCGCACAGGGTCTGGCGCGGGTGCCGCGGCTGCCCGAAGCCGTTTGCCTTCTCCTCCTGCCTGGGAAACCCCGTACTTACCAGTCCCCGCTCCTGTGTTCTGCCCTGACAGCCGCCGTGCGCATAACCGCTGCTTAAGGCGCGCGCGTGATGGCTGGTCCGGATTTAAAGGGCCAGCGCGCCGTTAATTGGTAATTGCCGGCCGCCGGCCCTATATAGGGTATACGCCCCCAGCACTCTCTGCCAGTCTGTTGGTGTGTTTTTGGTGCGTTTAGAGAGTATTGGAGTTCAGTCTTGAATACCTGTGTACCAGTCCACTTTCTTACGTTTCCTGACCTTGCCTGTTTGCCACCTGCCCTGACCATCTGCCCGTCTCTGACTACGAACCTCTGCTGCCTGCCCTGACCTTCTGCCTGTCCCCGACTACGCCTCTGGATTACGTCTTTGTACCACGCTGTACCCCGGCCGCCATCGCAAGCCAGTCATGTCAGGGGTAACGACCTGGTAGCCTCACGTCGCAGCAAGTCCATCCCGCTTTGCGGCGGGCTCTGGTGAAAACCGGGGGCTACTTAGACTCCGTTTCCAGGCGTGGCTTAGCTATCATCGCTTGTGTTGGCCCAGCGGATCCACTCCTGCGTTACAACAGCATTATCTGTAAGCCATCGGATAAGGGCGGGAATCTAGTAGTGTTGGATCATTCTAAGTATATTAGCATATGTAGCGATATTTTGAAGGATCGCTCATGCTATTCTATTCTCACATGTGATCCTACACCTTCCTTCTGTCAGGAGCTAGAAGAAATTTTGATACAGGCCCTTGACAGAGGGTTGATCTCCGCTAATGAGAGCAAATTTCTGATACCTAAACATCCGGTTATTCCTTGTTTTTATGCCCTACCTAAGATACATAAGGGTATGACTCCATTTTAAGGACGCCCAATAGTGTCAGGTGTGGATTCCTTGTCTCAGAATGTCAGCATTTATATTGATAACATCCTGAAAGAATTTGTGTATGCTTTGCCGTCATTCATCAAGGACACTCCTGATTTGTTGAGAATATTGTATGGACTGACAGTTGAGGGACACACTAAGCTCGCCTCCATCGATGTAGAGGCTCTCTATAGCAGCATCCCGCATGATTGTAGGGTGCGTGCTGTAGAGTATTTCCTTTCTATTAGGGGTATACATCTTAGAGAGCATAATCAACTTGTCCTACAGCTGCTTCATTTCGTCCTTGAACACAATTTTTACATTTTTAATGGTAAGATCTTCCACCAGCTCAGGGGTAATGCCATGGGGAGCTCCTGTGATCCCTCGTACGCAAATTTATTCCTGGGCTGGTGGGAGGCTACCATTGTGTTTAGTGACAGTGACCTACCCCATACGGATAATATCCTGTTTTGGGTTAGGTATATTGACGATATCCTAATTTTGTGGAATGGGACGACAGAGGCTTTTGATGACTTTGTGAGAAGTCTCAATATTAATAATGTCGACATGAAATTCACTTCAGCTATTGATGACTTGTGCCTTCCTTTTTTGGATCTTTATATCATTAAAGATAAATCTGGCAATCTACATACAAAAACCTTTCGGAAACCAACCGCGACTAATAGTCTCCTTCGGTGGGAGAGTTACCATCCTAGACCCTTAAAAAGGGGTATACAAAAGGGGCAGTTTCTCCGAGTTCTGAGAAACTGCTCCAGGAAAGGAGACTATTTGGTCCAAGCAAGGGACCTTAAAAAACGGTTTGTGGATCGGGGTTATCCCGAAAAAGTCATTGATGAGGCATTTGTCAAGGCACTTGAAAGTGATAGATACGAGATTGCTCAATGGTGTGGGACGAACAGCAATTCCCCCACAAATCAAACATGCAGATCGTGGCAAACTTTTATCAGGGCCACGAATTAGCGAGAGACTGTATCTCTAGATACTAGGGTATCTTGAAGTCAGATCAGGATTTAAAAGATGTCCTTCCTGATTTTCCTCAGATTACATTCAGGATCATTGAGGGATAGACTGGTGCATAGTTTATATAGTCCACCTAAAAAAACAGGGACCTGGTTGGATCGACAACCACTAGGTACCTTTCAGTGTGGGGACAACTGTGTGGCATGTCCATTTATTGAGCAGTCAAAGACTTTCACTGATTTTAAATCAGATCGTACATTTGTGAAGAGAGATTTTTCCAACTATAAGAGTGAAGGAGTCATTTATTTATGCAGTTGTACTTGCCCGTTAGGATATGTTGGAAAGACTAAGAGACAATTTAGAAGACGAGTTGGCGAGCATCTAGGGGACATTAGGCATAAGAGAGACACACCGATAGCTCGACATGTATGTGAATGTCATAATAATGATCCAACACACCTGAAATTTTCAATCATTGAGGTCGTGAGGAAATCACCTTGAGGGGGTGATTGGGATACAAGACTGCTTAAAAAAGAAACCGAGTGGATTTTCAGATTACATACTACGACCCCTGATGGTCTTAATGAAAACCTGCAATTTGGCTGTTTTTTATAATATTTTTCATAATTTCAGTTTTTTTGTTTTGTTTTTTTTGGTCCTTTTCTTTGGATTCTGTTGATAGGGTAATCAGTTGAGAATATCATACCATGTGTTGGGTATAGTCTCTTTATTATCAATACTGTCAGAGTATATAATATTTCTATATCTTTTTTGTCTTACTGCCCATCACTTTACTTTACTTAGCCTTAACTATTGGTAGTTTATATCCACTGGATTATTAAATGTAACCTTGTGTACTCGATATTGAGTCTTGATGATAAGCCTCCTGTTACTTGGGTCACCATTATGCTATTGTATCCAATGTATTATCTGTATGGTTCGGGTGCCTGAGTGCGCCCTGTCTTTGGGGCGCTTGTGCGCCAGTTTGTTGGTTGCGCGGCGGGGACTGGAGCGCGTGCGCGTTTGCCCTCGTTTCGCCAGTCTAGTTCCTAGTTGGGGCGAACGTGCTGAAGTGATTTACTTTAGTATTGTCACTTCCGGTTTGTCACTTCCGGTTTGGCCCTAACGGGAGGCGCGCGGAACATGTGGTGTCTAGCGTCTTTGTTTTGCTATTGCGCATGTGCAAGGACTTTACTCCTGTATCATTGGTGAGTAAAGCGGCATTGGATTGGCTGAGTAGTTTATCTGGTTAATAGGGGTGGGTATATAAGTGATATACTGTCTGGCACTTACTTATGGCCTCATCATGCCATCACCTGGACCATCATCATCTCTCATCATAGATGTATAATTATTATCCCCTGATGAACCATATCTTGGGGAAACGCGGCGGGACTTATGTCTGTGTTCTTTATGTATAGTGTTGAGCGATTGCGTTGGCTATCGAGATCGAGCGATAGTCGATAGTCGGCCGCTATCGCTAAGTTTTTTCGATAGTGAGCATCGATTATGAGAGATTACAATTAAAGTCTATGGGAGAGCAACAACACCTTCATTATTACACCCAAACAAGGCTGGAGAAGCTGAAATTAACATCCACAACAGTCAAATGGATACGTGCTACATCTTAGGCAACACACTTAGGTTATTAAAGTCACAGAAAAAAAGTCACAGACCATTCACTATCCCTGTCTTGTACCACAGCCTGTCCCTTAAACCTGAATCACCCTAATATTATAAAGTGCAAGATGGCAGTTTGATTTGAACCATCATGTTAGTTGAACTGGTCATTGTAAATATCCCTGTCCTGAACGCAGCATGAGCCCCAAACCTGCATGACCCCCAGATTTAAAAAGTGCCGCAAAAATGAGTCTTTCAACCACCATTTTAGTTTCACTGGACATTGACTATACCTGTCCTGGACCGCAGTATGACCATTAAACCTGTCTGACTCCCAGATTAAAAAGTGCCGGGAAAGGAATCTGTTATGTCTGAATCTGTTATGTTTTCGTATAATACACGGTATTTTTTGCACCTTTCAATTCACCTGTGGTGACTATAGAAATTGCTGTTTTAAGATTTACGTGGAAGCTGCGTCAATGAAACAAAGCTGGTGTCGCAAAAGTCAAAAAAACACGTATCTGTTTATGTTTTGGTATAATAAACGGTATTTTTTTGCACCTTTTCAATTCACCTGTGGTGAATATAGAATTGCTGTTTTAAGATTTACGTGGATGCTGCGTCAATGAACAAACCTGGGTGTGCAAAAGTCAAAAAACACGTAACTGTTATGTTTTGTATAATAAAAGGTATTTTTTTGCACCTTTCAATTCACCTGTGGTGAATATAGAATTGCTGTTTTAAGATTTACGTGGATGCTGCGTCAATGAACAATGCTGGTGTGCAGCAAAAGTCAAAAAACACGTAACTGTTATGTTTTCGTATGATACACGGTATTTTTGGCAACAAACAACTGTGCTGACTACAAGATTGCTGGATTGTAATTTAACTGCAAGGTGGATATATCAACAGTCACAGGTGTAATGGGTTAAATTAAAATGAACACATATCTGAAATGTATACTGATAATAAAAGTGGAGTTTTGCACCTAACAAAGAGACCTGCAGTTACTAGAAATGATGTGTATCCAATATAAGTTCAGGCTGCCCAATATCCAGGAAATATTTCAATAGCAAACTGTTAATAATAAAGATATTCCACTACAATGTCTGCACTAAGTCTTGGTGAACTTTATCCAGTGTTCTTTATAGATAGGCTTGTCTGTGTTCACCCGCGGGCCCCTCCCCCTGCTCCCCCCGCCGTGAATTTACAGCGGTAGATGCTGCTTTAAAATTCTCTAGCTAGCTACATAAAATCTTCAAATCTCTAATATAACTAAATTGGAAGGATCACAGCTAATAGTAGAGGTTTCTCTGTGCAGAAATAGACTAATTTCGCTGAGTTGTTTGGCCACAGGCAGAGCGCAGGTCCTATCCCTATGAGACGCTGAGAGACACTGAGGCTGAAACAGGAAACGCTGTTCTATGTAAAAACTAGGTCATGTGATTTTCCAGCCAATCGCAACCATACACATCCCAGTCATGACGTCGCACACACATCTCACCCTGCTCTATTCTGTAATCTGATTTGCTGGCCGCCAAAATTACAGGAAGCGCCGAAAAAGGCGCGAACTTAATAGATGATGCTCAGATTTTAACCTTAATTATCGCATGATCTGGAAATTTCGATCACCATAAAAACCTTGCCGATTTCAACTTTGTCGATAAAATCGCTCAACACTATTTATGTATGTTACTGTATAATTTAGTTAGTTATGGTTAGTCGCCGAGAGGTGGGGTCGCTCTTTTCGGGGCGAGTCTCTATTGGATGGACTAGTATATTGAAGCGATAGTGCTTTTTCTATTTTTGGTATATATGGTCCAATGGGACAACGGAGGGGTCTTTTTGGAAAAGGTCTTCAAACCCTGATTTTTTTACCACTTTTCCTCCTCTTATGGGGGCACTTCTCCCTGCTAATGGTATTTTGTACAATGTTTTTTTTTGCTTGATTAGCTAGAATTGTCACTTGCTTTTGTATTTGGTACTGTATACACCGGGTATTTTAACATAACATAACAAGGTAGTTCTATAGTTGAGGCCATTTTTATATATAAAGGAAAAAATTTTTTAATGAATCTTTAAAGATTATTGTTTTGGAATTTTCTTTTGATCTGTGAGACGGTTTTTATATTCCTATTATTATCTCTTTTTTCTGTGAGTTGATTGTAAATGTACCAATAATGTAACGCAGGAAAGGCTGGAGTATAGAAGTCTCATTTTGTTGCATGTTTGAAAAAGAAAATATATTTAAAGATTATTGTGATCAGCAGGGGTCCAGTGTTCCATCCCTTACAGTCATACATTTATTACCTATTCTGTGAAAGGTGATAAAGGTTATTTGTGAGGCAACTTCTTTATAGGGGTTTTCCATTTCAAAATGTTCTTATGTTTTTCAGCATAATGCAACCAATTTACAATACAAAAAACTTATACACAACCCTCCTCTCTCCTTGGATCCAGGGCTATGCTGTCCTCACGCTCTCATATTTACTTCTTCTTTCTTCTGAATGGGGCCTGCACCATTTTGAAGACGAAAATCTAGAGTAAACAGATGCGTGAGAAAGGCACTGCTCTGTAACCAAGGTAACAGGAAAGTTAAGTTTTTAAGTTTTAAATGGACTGCATTATGTTAAAAAAATGTTTTGAAGTAGAAATCCCATTTAGGCTAAGGGAAAAAAATTTCTAACAAAATGAAAAGTATGTAAAGCCATAAAAGAATAAATAAATAAATTAATAAACAAGGTTCAGTACTTCATTGAATAAAAAAGAGACAGGTCTAAGCATGATACAGCATTTATTGCATAAAATCACTCTAAAATACATGATAGCACTTGACTTGATGATAAAAAAAGGTCAAAAATAACTGAAAATCCCCCACACTGATCCAAAGACAAATTCTATCATTGTTTGAAAGCTTGCACATGTGATTTACGAACGGTGAAAAACTTAAATTTCCCTGAAGGGGAAAGAAAAATATTGTATTCTTCAAACCTGCCAAAATCTTGAGTCAAAGAAACATCAATATGAAATAACATTGTCCATCAAATAAGGCAAAAAGACCCAAATCAAAACATCAACTTAAACACTGATTTCGACTGCAGGAATTCTAGATTTTCAAATGCAAGAAAAGCAAATTATTAGCACTTATAATAAGAACAAAACATGTTTAAAAAAGACAGAGGACAACCATTCTCTTTGATCTTAGTCTATGTACATATATGTCTGAGTGTTATATGTAAATGTAAACAGTTATTATTAAGATCCTTGGCAATGTATTGGCATGCATTTCAAAAGACTTTAAATCTCTATGAAAAATTCCCGTGTCCTCAGGCACCTATAGTATATTGATGATGGTTTTCATTATGGCATACCATAGCTGCCCAAATCTTATTCCTGTGTTCAAGTATTTATGTAAAATATGTCCAAGCAGATAAAGTGCAAAGTCTGTAAAGTTTATATAAGCAGTGGATAGGCCTCTGTGAAAAGAAATCATATGTACAGTCAATATATTCAACAATCAGTGTTTTAGTGTTAAGATATTTCTTTCTTTCCATGAAACATAGATAATAACATAAAAAAATAATACTGTTCTTCCAGCCCCAGATGTCTACTGTGTATCAAGTACAGAGTTGATAGTTACTTATAACATACTTTGGTTAATGTAAATTTAGTATAAATACTCATGGCTTAGTATTAGACCAGCATTTTGTTCAGTACATTCTACTGGTTTGGTACAGGACAGTTCACATAGATGATATATTTACACACACACAGATGTAGCCCTTATAGCTGACACATTGAAAATGGCTATTTAGTTCAATGGCGCTAATGGAAGAATAATCCTGGTGTCAATCAGGTGTATACTATGACACATCGATAGTGTACATCTGTGTCTGTGTCCATTTTCGTGTATAAATAACTGAATTTATGAACGTAGAACTACGTGACTTTAAGTATACATTGCATTTTTATTCATAGTAAATGGTAAATTCATAACTATAATCAAGAAATTAAATGTACAGACATCTACTAATGTGCCCTGAATCCTTTATTGGAGGTATAGTATTGCATAATGACAGACAACATGGTTTACTGGCTCTTCATGCCCAGTAACACTTGTTAACTCTAGATATATAAAATATATATTAAATGAGAACTCCTATATTTAACAATTTTTGCTTCTACACAAACTATCCTATGCCCCTGGTATTTTAGTGTGTTTTTTCAACTGGCTGCTACATTTATGGCTGCAACTTTAGTTACTGGAGATTCTCTTTCTTATGCAAGGCTGCCATCAGAGACATTTAGGGGGCTGGCCGAGACCTGCCACACAGAAGAAAATAAATAATCTTCTGGTTGCCAGTTTGCACCACCAGGGGCGCTCCCAGCACAGGGATTTGTAGTGCTTCCATTGGGTATGCAGTAAGCTGTGACTAGTGCGGGCTACTGGCAGCCAGAGTGAGTCTATGGCTGTGTAAAGGAATGTAAATCTGTAGAGATATAGTGTGACATCAAACTGTGCTTTTGGGAGGGATTATGAATATGCAATCTTTAAGTTGAGTCTCTAGGAAGGGGAGGGGTGGTAAGTATGATTTTTATTACTGTCTGGAAAACTGAATTTTGTCACTTGCCAGTTTAGTGAAGTTCCAATAGGTCATATGCAAGAGCAATTCAAGGGAAGTTGTTCTTAGCTGAAACATAAAAAGGTACCAGGCGATTTACCTAGATGAGACTCTAAAATTTCTGCTGGTAGCCCTTGTCCTATAAAACTCTGAAGTAGTCTATTTAATTCGGTTGACTTTGTAAACCGCTAGTTGATGTCTACACTTGAAATCTATGGAATGATTACACCATGCCACCACAAAAAGAGTGGAAAAACCAGCTAGGTTTATGGTGTCATTAACACAACACACAATATATATAAGTGGAGTTCCCATTTAATAATACTTACAAATACATGCACAATCCAAGTTTAAACTGAGTCAACCTTGACTTGATTATTGTTTGTTAACATTGGTGATGGTTTGCTTTTAATCTTCTCTGCTCCATCATTAGAACTTTCTTGAAAGAATATCTTTGCAGTACAAATAGAGATGATAATCCTCTTGTACTCTCTCCTGAAGTTTTGGTTCAGGAGACCATATACGATAGCATTAAGGCAACTATTGAAATATGCCATATAATAACTGCCAACAAACAACCATTCTGGAATTCTAGGTAGAATTGTATCTGGGTTCACAGCAACAGCCAGGCCTATAAAGTTCAATGGAGCCCAGCAGACTGCGAATAACACAAATACTACAAACATTGTCAAAAAGTTCCTAAAGTCGTGAGGTTTCAGTTTGGGTTTGTTATCTGGTTTTACTCTGCGTCTTACTTGAATTACTAAAA
>JAODAL010037407.1:0-40418 GCA_025379985.1 Phyllomedusa bahiana
GGATGTCTAATAAGGGGTATGCCCCAAAAGGGTTTGCACTGAAAATGTGGTGCCAATATTAAAAAAAGGGGCAAAAAATGATCCGGGAAAACATAGGCCGGTAATTTTTGACTTATTTGGTAAAAAATTTTTAAAGGTTTCTCAGGTGCTATCCTGGAGTATCTCACTGAAAATAAATGTATAACGCCGTTCCAGCATGGGTTTATGAAGGATCGGTCCTGTCAGACTAATCTCATCAGCTTCTATGAGGAAGTCAGTGCTAGACTGGATCGGGGTGAGGCACTGGATGTCATATATCTAGATTTTTCTAAAGCATTTGATACGGTGCCACATAAAAGGTTGGTAAGTAAAATGAGAATACTTGGACTGGGGGAAAATGTGTGCAAGTGGGTAAGCAACTGGCTCACTGATAGAAAACAAAGGGTAGTAATTAACGGTGCATACTCTGACTGGATTGCTGTTACTAGTGGGGTACCACAAGGGTCAGTATTGGGCCCTATCCTCTTCAACATTTTCATTAACGATCTTACACATGGATTGCACAGTAGAATATCGATCTTTGCAGACGATACAAAGCTCTGTAAAGTAATCAACACAATAGAGGATAATGTGTTATTACAAAGGGATCTGGATAGGTTGGAGGCCTGGTCAGGGAAACGGCAGATGAGGTTTAACACAGATAAATGCAAGGTTATGCACATGGGGAGGAAAAATCCATTACATGACTACATGTTAAATGGAAAAAGGCTGGGTAAAAGTGACATGGAGAAGGACTTGGGAATCCTGGTGGACAGTAAACTTAATTGTAGCAGCCAGTGTCAGACAGCAGCTGCCAAGGCAAATAGGATCATGGGGTGCATTAGAAGGGGCATAGAGGCACATGATGAGAACATTATTCTCCCATTATACAAGTCACTGGTTAGACCACACATGGAATATTGTGTACAGTTTTGGGCACCAGTGCACAGGAAAGACATTGTAGAGCTTGAACAGGTACAAAGGCGGGCAACAAAAATAATAAACGGACTGGGTGGACTACAGTACCCAGAAAGATGAGCAAGATTAGGGTTATTTAGTTTAGAGAAAAGACGGCTTCGGGGGGACATAATAAATATATTTAAATACATCAAAGGTCAATATAGAGATCTCTCCCAAGATTTATTTATACCCAGGACTGTATCTAGAACAAGGGGGCTTCCTCTACGTCTTGAGGAACGAAAGTTTCTACATAAACATAGAAAGGGATTCTTTACTGTAAGAGCAGTGAGACTGTGGAACTCTCTGCCAGAGGAACTTGTCATGGTGAATTCACTAACAGAGTTAAAAAACGGTTTGGATGCATTTCTGGAGCATAATAATATAACAAGTAGTGTCTAGGATTCTGGAGAGGGGTCATTGATCCAGGGATTTTTCCGATTGCCAGATTGGAGTCGGGAAGGAATTTTTCCAGAAAATGAGGACAATTGGCTTCTACCTCATTGGGGTTTTTTGCCTTCCTCTGGATCAACACCTTAGCACAACAGGCTGAACTGGATCTACGTCTCGTCTTTTTTCGGCCTTACAAACTATGAAACTATGAAACTATGAATATCGGCGGCAGCGACATGTGAGTGGGTCTGTGAGTATGATATGTGATATAGTACATATCTTGACAGACAAATAGTATCATCTAAATTCTAAATGAATTCCACTTCGTTAGAATCGATTCGCTCATCTCTACTCAGAAGCCAAAATAGCCCCCTCAGAAAATCAGATCATTAATCTTTCTTTCAGGACTCTTAATGAATTTGAGGTAAGGGGCCTAGTACGGGGTTTTGTTCCCACTATCCACTTTAATGGTTTTTCCTGGATTAAGGATCTTAACTTGTTTAGCAGAAAAACTAAAATGGCAAAAAATGTTTAAAGGATCAGATGCCTTATGTGTGAACAGCTGGAAATTGAGAGTGAAGATTTACTAGGAGTACGAGTTCTAGAGGATTTACTTATGGAGAATGTGGGGAATAATGGGCCAGGTCTGTACACAGATCTGAGTTCAAAAAGTAAGAGAATGCCCCTACTACTTGACACCCCTGATGTTAACATCTTTGTGAAATTGGTGACTGTCAAAGATTAGGAGACAGAATAACCTCAGTGATTTGGAAATAAAAGCTCTAATAAATTTCGAAGCAGACCCAGGTATAATTATAAAACCCTCAGACAAGGGGGGAAATCTGGTCATTCTAAGTCATGAACAATATATCAGGATGTGCAAAGATCTGTTAAATGATAAGAAGAGCCATTCTGTCCTCACATATGATACAGTTGACCTATTTAAAGGTGAACTGGAATCATTGGTTATGGAGGCCCTAGATCAGGGGTTGATATTGTGAGAGAGTGTTGTTACCTGTGTATCAACAGTTCCCTACATTTTATGCATGTCCAAAGCTGCATAAAGCTCTGTAGCCTCTCAAAAGTCTCACCATAGGTTCTGGGATAGGATCGATAACTTAGGGGGCTGGTTTATATATCGAATAAATTTTGCGTGAATATGTGCTCTAGCTGCCGTCATACATCAGGGACAGTTAAGACTAGGAGCAAGTTGGAAAATCTAAATGTGGAGAGTGATGTTAAGTAGTGATGAGCGATTGTGTTGACAATCGTCCTCTTATAGATAACAGATTTTTAAATTTATCATGCCGATAGTCGATAGTCGATAATGGCCGATGATCATTAAAGTCTATGGGAGAGCAACCACAGCTTCATTCTTACACCCAAACAGGTGAGGAGAAGCTGGAATTAACATCCACAAAAGTAAACTGGATACGTGCTACATCTTAGGCAAGACAATTAGGCAACAAGAGTCACAGAAAAAAAGTCACAGACTATTCACTATACATGTCCTGTACCACAGTATGACCCTTAAACCTGCATGACCCACAGATTAAAAAAGTGCCAGAAGGCAGTATTATTTGAACCACCATTTTAGTTGAAAAGGACATTGACTATCACTGTCCTGGACCGCAGCATGACCCTTAAATCTGCATGACCAACAGAATAAAAAGTGCCGGAAAAAGGAGTCTTTGAACCACCATTTTAGTTAAACTGGACATTGACTATCCCTGTCCTGGACCGCAGCATGATCCTTAAATCTGCATGACCCACAGATTGAAAAGAGTCGGAAAAAGGAGTCTTTCAACCACCATTTTAGTTAAACTGGACATTGACTATCCCTGTCATGGACCGCAGCATGACCCTTAAATCTACATGACTCACAGATTAAAAAGTGCCAGGAGAAAGTAGTCTTTGAAGCAGTATTTTAGTGAAAAGGACATTGACTATCCATATTCTGTAACACAGCATGACCCTAAAACCCACACAGGTGCCCTTACGGACCATTAGCAGAAAATTTAGCAATAAGAAAATTTATTAAAAAAAATAGTTTTCCAATACAGCTGCTGCTAGAGCTACCTGCCATTCTACTGGTGACATTGTTCCACCATGACATTAGAATGTGAAGCAAACAAAACAGATGTCCCCAGTAGGTCAACGAGGCCTGTCTGAAAATCCTGCATTCTACTGTCAAGTGGGTTGAAGGAAATTACTGAAGGCAGGTGAGGCTTTAAATGTGGATCACTCAGGTTCAGCTAGCAGGACCGGAGTTACAGTGGGTGCAGTGAGAGCAAGGGCTGGCATCCGTCATCTATTAACACGCATGTTCAGTTAGCAGGGCCGGAATTACAGTGGGGGCGGTGAGAGCCAGGGCTGGCGTCCGTCATCTATTAACACACACGTTCAGTTAGCAGGGCCGGATTTACAGTGGGGGCGGTGAGAGCCAGGGCTGGTGTTCGTCATCTATTAACACACAGGTTCAGCTGGCAGGACTGGAGTTACAGTGGGTGCGTTGAGAGCCAGGGCTGGCGTCCGTCATCTATTAACACGACAAAAATGCCCTTATGACGCAGCAATGAAAACAGTCGTGCTGAAGCAAAGTGCGGAAGCGGAAGTGTGAGCTAAGACCTTTGACCCTTTGGCCACTGTTGACAATTGTGAAGAACAATTGTCTGTTAGAAACCACATTTTTTACAATAGGACCTTTAGTATAGCTGTATTCCACAACAGCATCACCCAAAAAATTATAAAAATGACTTCTCAGCCACTGTTAAAAATTGTGAGGGAGAAATGCCCCTTAGAAGCCACATTTCTGTTCCAAAGGACCTTGATTATAGTTGTATCTCACAGCACCATGACCCCAATACCATTGACAGTGTGAAAAATTTTAATGAGGAAGTGAGTAAATGGAATACGTTTTTTTCAATTGGTGTCTTTTACAGTCTCCTCACCGCAAAAGCAGCACAATGACCTTCTGGGAACTGAGAATAAAAATTGCAGTAAGAAATGATCATTTTAAAAACATTTTTTCAAGAGGACCATTTCTGTTTGAAGAGGAATATGAAGTAGACCGGCAACTAATCGGTGACCTCGGCAATTGGGGCCACAACATCATCAGAGATCCATGCTTGATTTATCTTGATGAAAGTCAAACGATCCACATTATCAGTGGAAAGCCGGATGCATTAGTCTGTAATGACTCTTCCAGCTGTGCTGAAGGTCCGCTCAGATATGACGCTAGCTGCTGGGCAGGACAACACCTCTATGGCGTGGCGAGCGAGCGAGCGCCATTCATCCATTTTGTATACCTAGAAGTCGATTGGGTCCGGAACATATCCAAAAACATCAGTGTTGAAACGCAGATAGTGGTGCACCATGATCTTAAGCCAGTCTCTGTCTGTTGTATGTGTGCCCTGCATTACATGCGTTGGTGAGATGGTAAATAAGGATTGCCTGAGGTCACCCATTAGGCTTCTGCAACAATGCCTGCTGCTGCGGCTATTTGGCACTCTACTGCTGTCACGTTGCTGACGGTGTTCCGCCGTGATATTTGAAGTACGTGAAACAGACGCAACAGATGTCTCGAGATGATCAATCAGCACGGTTTCCAATTCCTGCATTTTGCTCTATAATTGGGTGGGTGGAAGGAAAGTGCTGAGTTTCCTTTTTGTAACGGGGATAAGGGAGTGGGGCCCCCAAAGTAATGTTGTTCTTAGAGGCCCTTTAAATTGCGAGATCATTTTGGAGGAAAGAAAGCACCAAAGCACCTTGTGAGAGTGGAGCCTGATTTCCAAAAGTTTCTGGGTCGGGAACACTAGCAAATGACTTCCTCATTTCCCCCTCCGCCTCAAACCGGGCCCAACCCTCTTTTCCAAGGCGGGAATTGGAAAACCCCGGTGCCTGGAAGACCTCACCCCCTCCCCCGTTTCCCTGGGCCCTAGCTTCAACACAGCCCTGACTTGCATCAGTGATTCCCCCTGCACTGGGCGCCGCTTGCACCAGCCCTGGCCCCCAACCACTCCCTAAGAAACAGTAAAGTTGGAAACTGTGGGCCTTCGGGATTCGAGGAGAGAAAGGCTCTGTGTTCGCATTGTTCCGTTCCTCCTCCGTCGGGTGAGAACTGTGTTTCACATTCCTACGTTTGTTCCAGAAAAAGATCACCAAAATGTCTTTGTGACAAAGCATTGGGTCCGATGACCTTTTGGTGGCTTTTTCAATGCTCGTTGGGATTGGCGAGTCTTTCCCCTGCCTCCACTCTCGGTGGCTAAACCCCCCGGGCCCACTTTTTTTGGACTGGTCACTTTGTACTGCGTAATGGCATTGCCTGCTGCCACAATCGGGAGCATGGGAGGGGGGAAATTTCCCGTGTGTTGCCACGCAACAATAGCGGGTTTCCGGGGAGGGGCCAGCTGACACTGTAAAAACAGCCCGCCGGGACGAAAAGGGGGGAATGGGGAAGTGTGAGCTCAGAACTGGCCTTCCCCAAGGAGTCCCGACCCCGGTAGCACTTTAGAAATTCTGGACGTGCTATCGTCTTAAAGGGGGGCCAGGATTCGACCGTTATCGCACCCACCTTTCCTGGCACAAGGTCTTGCACCCAGCAGCGCTTTTGGGCCTTTGCAGAGCGTCACAGCTCCTGCCTTTTGGGGACGGTCTCCAAGACAATTAATTTTTAAACCGGCCTGGTTCTCTTGGGAGTGGTACCGTGGACCTTGGGGGAAAGAACTCTGCACCATCCCTGCGGTTTTGAAGAGCGTGCACCGGGCCTGAGGGCCACCGTCACCACCAGAGACATCCACCCAGCTCACCTAGTGAGCTGTCACAGAGATATTGCGGCCTTGGCCGTGCTTACTAGTCCATGTATCGGTGGTCAGATGGAATTTGCCGGACACAGATGCAGACAACGCGCTTGAGATTTTAGATGACACGTAACTGGCCAGGGCAGGGACGGCTTTTCTGTAAAAGAAATGCCTGTTCAGCATCTGGTATTGGAGGCAAGCAAGGGCCATGACTTGGCGGAACCCATCTGTGTCCACCAGAAGGAAAGGCAACATTTCCAAGGCCAAAAGCCTGTGTGGCAGAGTGACCGTGTGCCATTACATGTCTCTGCCACGAGGTGGAATTCAGCAGGGTACCTGCTACAAACGTGCCACCGAATGTCTGGGTTCGGTGGGGGAAGGAGACTTGCTGGTGTCAGTGACACTAAGTTACTGCCACAGGTAGCTAGCCTGGCTGCCTTGCAGCCAAGTACGGGTCTCCTTTCCCGGGACGGTCGTAGCGTTGAGTGCGAGGCCGTCCCCACGTTCCAGGACAGGCTTTGGGCCAGTCCCGGGATGGCTATAAAAAACCTGTCTCTACAGGTGTTCAGGGGGGTGTGGTCTGCTAGTTGGCAGTGAAGCTGCAGAGGAGCTGACGAGAGCTCTGGTCCCCCGGAGGCTGGAAGGAAGCCAATAAGATACAGTAAGGATACTGTTATGGTTGTGGTGCTGGACAGTAGGTTCAGACCTCGGATAGAGAGGGTCTCTATGTGAGTTAGTGGACAGACAGCCGAGGATTAGGTTTATGATTTGTTTTCTGTAGTTTGTATCCTTGCTAATAAAGCTGGCTGAAGTCAGTTAAAAGAATTCTGGTGTCAGAGTGTCCTACCTGGAAACGCCATTCATCGTCCTACCAAGGACGACGATCCCCGGAGCTAAGCGTGATTCCCCCAGGACGGTCCAAGATGGCATCCAAATGTGAGTGGAAGCTTACACCTCGTAATGCCAACATTCAGGCTTTTGGCTTTGGGATGCTTTGGGTTAAAGTGTTTCTTCTGCTCCCAAACCTGGTAGACAGAAGGCTGGCTGCTAGACTGGCCCCTGTACGGTGTGCAGGTCCAACTAGTGGAAGGAGAAGGGGTAGGATGGGTCTCTGGTGGTGGTGGTGGTCCTCGGGAAACGGTTGAGACTGAAGAAGAGGCTGATCCATGATCATGACACTGAGAGACATGGGCAGCTGAGGAATGCTTGGTCTTGGAAGTGGCGGAGGAGGAGGAGGAGGAGACAGAGGGTGTGACAGTGGTTGGAAGCCAGGGACCGGTTTGGCCTTTCTTCGCCATGTGTTCCCGCCATTTCAGTTCATGCATTCGCTGCTTGTGACTAAACATGTTGGTGGTGGTTAAACACCTAAGATTCTTCCCTCTTCTGATGCGTTTATGGCAAAGGCGGCATATGACATTGCTGGGTGAATCAGAGGCTTGATCGAAAAAAGGCCCAGGCTTGATAGGTCCTGGACCTTTTCGACGGCGATAAGCGAGGAGCGGTGTTTCCGCTGATCATGGCTGGTGGAATAATCTCAGCGGACTTGTGCGACCGCCCTCTCCCTTTTTGAGGCGGGACCCGTACTGACACTACCCCATCGTCTTTCTCCTCGTCCAGTGATGAAGCGCTCGCAAGCAAATTCTGCTGAACAGACCACGTTGGATCCGCAATGTCGTCATCATCATCATCATCATCAACACAGGTGACTTCCTCGTCCTGACAATCTACATCCTGGAGCTTCGGGCTACAAGCAACAGGCAATGCAAGGCCGATTGACCGGCTTCCTTCTCCTCCTCTGATGGCATCAGCGATTGGGCGTCAGAGCAGACAAAATCATCCTCTTTGGCCTCTTGATCTTTTGAAATGCCTTCTGACCCCAACCGCATTTTGTCCTCAAAGAGTTCTTCAGAAAATGGATTATCCACAGTGGTGGGTACATGAGTTGACATTTGGGCTGCCTTCGCTTCATGTTGGACGGATGCTGACGATGATGATGAAGACATTTGTGGCCATGACTGGGAGGACGAGGAGGTACGACTACTGGATGCAGGTTGCATTAACCACTGAAGAACAGATTGGCGACACTGTTCGTTACTGAGATTCACAGGGCACCGACCCATCAATGACAGGCCTGACGCTCCTGCAACCGACAATCCGCTGGCTTGCATGTTGTCGCCAGCACTGGAAGGAGCACCTTCTCTCGTATCTCTACCTCCATGTCATACACCACTCTTTGCTCGCTTACCACCAGCAGTTAGCTCCATGTTCAGTAATATAAAACTTTAAAAGGTATGGAAGAGTTTTTGACAGTCTTTTATTGAAAGACGGCAAATCACAGCTATTCTTAAATCCCTCTAATTTCCAACAGACAACTAGGATTGGAAACAGAATTGTTTCTATCAAATATCTGTGAAATACGGTCTGGTGGAAGAACCGTAACACAAAGTCAACAGTGTTCTTCCTTCAGTCCCTGAGATTTACAACTGCCCAGTAGGACTAACAATTGATAGTTTTCAACAAGCTATCATACAAATGCACGATTAGCGCCAAACTGAGACAAACTGAGTGAAATAGAAGTATTAAAAAGTTATATGGATTACATATGGCGGTTTTGCCACCACTGACAACAGGCGGCAGTTACTATGAAATAATGTGTAAAACAATTTGTGTACAACTGAGCTCTCTGCGCCAGACATACGCACGGACTGCATTAAGAGTATTTAAATGTTATATGGATTAATATGGCGGCCCTCGCACCACTAACTACAGGCGCAATTTACTATAAACTATGTATAACACAATTTGCATACAACTGAGCTCTCTGCGCCAAACAGATGCACGGACTGCAATAAGAGTATTTAACTGTTATAAGGATTAATATGGTGGCCTTCGCACCACTGACTACAGGCGCAATTTACTATAAAATATGTATAACACAATTTGCATACAACTGAGCTCTCTGCGCCAACCAGAAGCATGGACTCCAATAAGAGTATTTAAATGTTATAAGTATTAATATGGCGGCCTTCGCACCACTGACTACAAACGTAATTTACCATAAAATATGTATAACACAATATGCGTACAACTGAACTCTTTGCGGCAAACAGACACACGGACTTCAATAAAACTATTTAAAAGTTATAGGGATAAGTTATGCCGGTTTTTGGGAACACAGACATGCAGTGATTGCAATAGAACTGTAAAAACAAAAGGGACAATTTCACCTCCTATCAGAGGTCTGATGGCCAAAAAAGTGGTAAAAACAATGCTATTTCAATTCAAGATCACAGAACACACTGAGCTGCACAATATCTCCCTTCCTTTCAAAGCCTCTCCTCCTAAAGCTCACCCTCCCCCGCAGCCCCATGGCTGGACACACCAGTAGATATCTTTAAAACTTTCTCTAACTAAATAAGAAGTGAAATTCTCCAATCTAACTATATTCTAAGCTATAGCCAGGTGGATGGTTTCTTGTATTAGAAGAGACTATCTCTCAGAGCTCTTAGAACAGCTATTGGTTTAAACGCCGACACGTCCTTCTGTGAAGTGTCATAGACAGAGAATGAGCTGAACAGGAAATGCAGTTGCATAGATAAAACGAGGTCATGTGATTTCTGCAGCCAATAAGATCCATACACCGCAAAGTGTTAACGTTGTACATCCTTCCTCACCCCCTCCCCTCTATCCTAGGAGCTGATTGGCTGGCCGCCAAAATGACAGGAAACGCTGAAAATGGCGCGATAGTAATAGATTATCTGTAAGATTGTCACCTAAACTATCGCGTGATCGGAAATTCCTGATAAGCCTAAAAACCGTGCCGATTTAAACTTATGACGACAATATTGCTCATCCCTAACGTTAAGTTAGCCACTATAGATCCTGAGGCATTATACAGTAGTATCCCTCATAATCTTGGTTTAAAGTCGATTGAACATTTTCTTGAAAACTTGGAGTACCCGACATAATTATATAGTTACATAGTTTGGAAGGCCGAAAAAAGACAAGACGTCCATCCAGTTCAGCCTGTTGTGCTAAAGTGTAATGTCCATAATTCTTTTGTTCTGTGTTGACTTGAATATGAATTGACTCATAATTAGTGTTGAGCGATTTTTATCGACAAAGTTGAAATCGGCACGGTTTTTATGGTAATCGGATATTTTCGATCACGCGATAATTTAAGTAAATTCTGCGCCATAATCTATTATATCGCGACCATTTTCGGCCTTCCTGACATTTTGGCGGCCAGCCAATCATGCTTACGCAGAATAGGAAAGAGACAGGGGGAGGGATGTGTGTGCGACGTCATGACTGGGATGTGTATGGTTGCGATTGGCTGAAAAAATCACATTGACCTGCGTTTTTTTTCATAGACACAGCCCGTCAGGGTCTGCCTCAGTCTCTCTCAGCGTTTTCCATACTAGTTGGACGTGCGCTCTGAATGTCATTCTAAATAGATTCAGCGAAATGCTATACTATTTTTCAACAGAGAACCTCTACTATTTAGCTGTTAGTTAGATTAGGACATTGGAAGTTTTTAGGTAGGTTGAGTTAGATTATTTTAAAGCAGCATGCTATTGCTATAAAGTTACGGGGGGCGGGAGCGGGGGGGGGGGGGCCGTGGGCGAAACACAGACAGGACGCTATAAAGGACATGGATAAAAGTTCACCAATGTACTTAGTGTAGACATTGCCACTGAATATCTTCATTATTAACAGTTGCCTTTGAAAATTTACATGGATATTCGGGCAGTGTGAACTAATTTAGGATACACATTTTTCTAGTAACTACGGTATCTTTGTTAGGTGCAAAAACTACACTTTTATTATCAGTATACCATTTCTGATAGGTGTTCTTTTTCAATTTTACCATTCCACCCTTTGTTGATATATCCACCTTGCACTTAAATTAGAATACCAGCAATCTTGTAGTCAGACAGGGTTGATACGGTGCCAAAAAATACCTTGTTATCGTCAAGAATCTATAACAGATACGTGTTTTTGCACTTTTGCCCAGTCAGAATTTGTTCATTGAGATAGCTTGCACTTATATCTTATACAGCACATTTTATAGTCACCACACGGTGAATTGAAAGGTGCCAAAAATACTTGTATCATCCGAATTCTATAACAGATAACGTGTTGTTTGACTTTGGCGCATTGCAGCTTTTTTCATTCAAGATAGCGTGCACTTATATCTGATACAGCAATTTTATATGTCACCACAGGAGAATTAAAAAGTGCCAAAATACCTTTTTGTATCATCGAATCATACAGATACGTGTTTTTTGACTTTGGCGCATTGCAGCTTTATTCATTCAGAAAAACGTAACTTATATCTTATACAGCTATTTTATAGTCACCATAGGTGAATAGAAAGGTGCCAAAAATACCTTGTTCATCCGTATGCCATATAAAAACAGATACGTGTTTTTTACCTTTGGAGCAATGCAGCTTTGTTCATTCAGATAACTGCAACTTATATCTTTATAACAGCAATTTTATCTAGTCACCCACAGGTGAATTGAAAAAAATAAAAAAACCAAAAAAAAAAAAAAAAAAAATAAAAAAAAAAAAAAGAAAAAAACAAAAAAAAAAAAAAAAAAAAAAAAAAAAAAAAAAAAAAAAAAAAAAAGAAAAAGAAACAAAAAAAAAAAAAAGAAAAAGAAAAAAAAAAAAAAAAAAATAAAAAAAAACAAAGAAAAAAAATAAACAAAAAAAAAAAAAAAAAAAAAAAAAAAAAAAAAAAAAAAGAATGGTGCCAAAAATACCTTTGTATCATCGAAATCTTTACAGGATACTTGTTTTTGATTTGGCGCACTGCAGCCTTGTTCATTAAGATAGCGTGGGGCAGACTTATATCTTTATACAGCAATTTTATAGTCACCACAGGTGAATTGAAAGGTGCCAAAAATACCTTGTTTATCCGATCTATAACAGTAGTGTTTTTTGACTTTGGCGCATGCAGCTTTGTTCATTCAGATAGCGTTGCACTTATATCTTATACAGCAATTTTATATTCACCCACAGGTTGAATTGCAAAGGTACTAAAAACAAACTTGTATTATACGAAAACATAACATATACGTGTTTTTTGCATTTTGCCCAGTCAGATTGTTAAATTTGATCAGCAATTTTGTTTTGATTAGAGGATTTGAGGAATAGCTGTGATTTGCTGTCTGTTAATTAATAGACTTTCCAAAACTATTCCATTACCTTCTAAAATTTTTATTTTTCTTAACAATGGAGCGAAATTCAGGTGGTAAGCGAGCAAAGAGGGGGGTAGACATGGAGGTAGAGGTACCAGGAGAAGGTGCTCCTTTCCAGTTGTTGCTGGTTCAACAACCCGCATGCCAGCGGGATCAACGGTTTGCAGGACACAACCTGTCTGGCCTAGTTCATCGCTGGGTCAGGTGCCCTGTGAATTCTCAGTAAAGAACAGGCATCGCAATCTGTTCTTCTGTGGTTAGTGCAACATGCATCCAGCAGTCTTACTCTCGTCCTCCCATTTCGGACACAAATGTCATCATCACATCATTGTCTTCCGTCCAACATGAAAGCGAGGCAGCCCAAATGTCAACTCGTGTTACCCACCTCTGTGGATAATCATTTTCTGCAGACCTCTTTGATGAACACAATGCAGTTGGGGTCAGAATGGCATGTTAAAAGATAAAGAGGATGATTTAGTCTGCTCTGCGCCCTCAGTTACTGATGCCATCAAGAGGAGCAGAAGGTTGCCGGTCAATTCGGCAAAAATCCAGGCGGTCTGCAACGCCTTGCAGTGCCCCTTGCTTGGTAGCCCGCAGCTTCTGGATTGCAGAATGGTCAGGCGACTCCAAGTCACCTGTGTTGATGATGATGATGAGGTGACATTGCGGTATCCATCCTGAGGTCTTTTTCCGCAGAATTGCTTGAGAGCGCTCATCAGTGGTCGGAGGAGGGAAGACGATGGGGTAGTGTCAATACGGGTCCCGCCACAAAAGAGAGAGGCGGGTCGCAGAAGTCCGCTGATATGATTCCGCCAGCACGGTCAGCGCCCAACCCTTTCTCACTTATCGCCATCAAAAAGGTCCAGGACATTAAGCTGGGCCTTCTTTGAGCATCGCCTCTGATTCCATACCAGCGTTGGTTCATATGCTGCCTTGCCGTAAAGCATAAGTGAGAGGAGGAACCTTAGGTGGTTTAACCACCACCAAATGTCTAATCTCATGAAGCGATTGCATGAGTTGAAATGGGGCAAAACTTGGCCAAAAAAGGCCAGACCAGCCGGGCCTCCAACCACTGTCACACCCTTCTGTCTCCGCCCTCCTCCGCTACCACCAAGCGTTCCTCAGCTGCCCCATGTCTCTCAGAGTCATGATGCAGGGATCAAGACTCCGCTTCAGCCTCAGCGTCGCCCGAGTACCCCCAGCACCACAGAGGACCATCCTACCCCTTCTCCTCGCCAGTTTTGACGACCTGCATGCCATACAGCGGCCAGTCTAGCAGCAGCCTTTGTATTCCAGGTTTGGAGCAGAAGAAACATTTAACCCAACCATCCCAAAGCCAAAGCCTGAATGTCGGCATTGCCAGGCTTTTTGGCCTTGGAAATGTTGCCATTTTGTCTGGTGGAACAGATGGGTTCCGCCACGTCATGGCCCTTGCTGCCCAATACCAGATGCCGAGCAGGCAATTTATTTCCAGAAAAGTAGTACCAGCCCTGGCCAGCCACGTGTCATCCTAATTTCAAGCGCGTTGTCTGCATCTGTGGCGGAAAGGTCCTCATCTCTGACTCCGACACATGGACTAGTAAGCAGTGCCAAGGCGCTATATCTCTGTGTCAGCTCACTGGGTGAGCTGGGTGGATGTCCATGGGGGTGACGGTTGGCTATCAGGATCGGCGCACGCTCTTTCAAAAACCGCAGGGATGGTTGCAGAGTTTCTTTCCCCTCAAGGTCCTCTGGTGGCCTCAGTGCCCAGGGAAACCAGGGCCGTGTTTGAATTTAATCTGTCTTGGAGACGTCCACACACAGGTTGGCTCATCCGCAACGAGATCCCGCGAGCGCTGGCTGGGTACCAAAGAACTTGCGCCAGGTCAGGTTGGTGTGCGATAATCGGGGAAATCTGCTGGCCGCCCTTAAGATCGGTATGGATGGTGCACATCCCTTGCCTGGCACATGTCATGAACCTTGTCGTCACAGAACTTCTAAAGAGGCTACCCGGGTCTGGACTGATGCTGAGGAAGGCTCGAAGTCTAAGTTCGCACTTCCGCCATTCACAACCCTGCTTGCGTCCCGCCTGGCTGCGTTGCAGCGTCAGTCGGCCTCCCCGTCATCCGTCTCATTGTTGACGTGGCAACACGCTGGAATTCTCACATCCACCATGACATCCAGCAGTGTCGGATGCAGCGCATGCACCCATTTCGCCAGTACGAAGTGACACATGGGCCTGCAAGCAGTGGTGCGGACCTCGGGTTGTTGAAGCCACGAGAGTGGAGGCAGGTGAAAGAGCTCTGCACCCATTCTTGCCAGTTTTGAAGAAGCCACCAAAATGGTCAGAGCGGACAATGCCATTGTCAGCATGAGCATTGTGGTGATCTTAGTTCTGGAACGAGCGAAGGACACTCTGAATACAACAGGTCCCGCCAGCGAAGAGGAGGAGGACGGACACAGATGCGGACCACGGAGCCTTTTATCTCGTCAAATCAAAAGGCCATGACAGTTTCACATTTCATCGGTCCTTCATTAGCGTGGTTCGGGTCCAGAGCTAGTGCAAAGGTGGCGCATCAGCTCTCAGGGTGCATACATCTCAGGCAGTCCAGGGCTGCTGTTGAAGCTGCTGGCGGCATGGGCGCGGAGGAGGTGGAGGAGGTATTCATAGACACCGATGTTACCGACATCCCTGCCTTGGTAAAGAGGTTAGAGCGGATTTTGAGGCGGAGGAGGAAGATGAGGAAGATCAGTTTGCTAGTGCCCCTCAACCCAGAGGCTTGGGAATTCATGGCTCCATCTCTCACATAGGAGTGCTTGGTTGTCCATTTCCTCCACATGATCCTCGCATTCGGCCATCATAATGAAAACTCAGTTACTGGGTGGCCACCTACCTGGATCCCCGTACAAAACAAAACTCAGCACTTTCCTTCCAACCCACCCATAACTAGAGGAGTAAAATGCAGGAAAATGGAGACCTTGCTGATTGATCAACTGGAGACATCTGTTGCGTCTGATTCAAGTTCCCAAATGTCACGGTGGAACAACATCAGCGACCTGACAGCAGTTAGTGTGCCAAGTAGGCGTAGCGGCAGCAGCAGGCAAGGTGGCAGAAGGCCTAATGGGTGACTCTGGCAATCTTTGTTGACCACCTCACATGCATGCAATGCAGGGCACACATTCCAACACACAGAGTCAGCTTAAGATTCATGGTGCACGATATCTGCGTCTCAACACCGATGTTTTGTATGTGTTCCGGACCCAATAGACTTCTGGTATCCAAAATGGACGATGGCCCGAGCTGGCTCGTCACGCCATAGAGGTGTTGTCTTGCCCAGCAGCCAGCGTCATATCTGAGCGGACCTTCAGCACAGCTGGAGGAGTCATTACAGTCAAACGACATCCGGCTTTCACAGATAATGTGGAAGTTTGACTTCATCAAGATGAATAGGCATGGATCTCTGATGATGTTGTGGCCCCAATTGCCGGGTCACCGATTAGTTGCCGGTTTTCGTTCACATTCCTCTTCAAACAGAAATGGTCCTCTTGAAAATGTTTTTTAAATGATCTTTCTTACTGCAAATTTTTATTCTCTTTCCCAACAGTTAATTTTGCGGTTTTTGCTTGAGGAGACTGTAAAAGACAGCAAAGGTTTTATGACAACACGTATTCCATTTATCACTTTATCTTAAGAAGTTTTCGCATTGTCACTGGTTTTGAGGTCATGTTGCTGTGAGATACAGCTATAATTATGGTCCTTTGGAACAGAAATGTGGCTTTTAAGTGGCATTTCTCCCTCCCAATTTTAATAGTGGCTGAGAAGTCATATTTATAATTTTTTGGGTCTTGTAGCTGTGAGATACAGGCAATAATCATGGTTCCTTTGGAACAGAAAATGTGGCTTCTAAGTGGCATTTATCCCCTCACAATTTTTAACAGGGGCTGAGAAGTCATTTTATAATTTTTTGGGTCATTGCTGCTTTGAAATGCAGCAATACAAGGTCCTATTATAAAAAAAAAAATTGTTTCTAACAGACATTTGTTTCTTCACAATTGTCATGAGTGGGCTCAAGGGTGATGGTGGCTGGGGATGGGGGTGGTGTCAGAAACAGTAATAGGTAGGTCATGTTAATGGACACATATTGCAAAATGACTTGTTTTTGCAAGATCTTTAACATAGCTATCAATCCCTGTTGAGGACAACCCATTTAATACAATTAAAAAAGAGTGAAACTCAAAGACTGGTGGGATTCCATCCTATCTTTAAAAATGTGTTTTCTTAACTACTAAATACTTGCATGGTACAAAATAGATGGTAAAGAAATTCTCTGAATTGTACAAGGAGGTACAGGAAAACTTGGGGACCAGATGTAGGTTATTCAGAGGACATGGAGTATGGAGCACGGACAGAGAACAAAGTACTAGAGATAACTTTCCGTCCATGACGTTAAGTAAAATGAGAAAAGTATGCCAAGAAAAAGGGCACCTGGGTGGAAAGGAGCGTTATCCACTCGTATTATCAAGTGAAGCATCAATTGGTCGCACTCATACGGTGGGGCAAGCGCTACCAAGGTCTGATGTGTACTGAGGAAGCTGGAGTTCTCACACTTTCCACTTTCCGCACTCTGCTTCAGCACGACAGTTTTCGTTGCTGCAATCATCAGGGCATTTTAACCTGCTTGTTAATACGATGAACAGACGCCAGCCGGAGGTCTCAACCGCACCCACTGTAACTCGGCACCCTGGTCATGCTGTTGGCACTGGAACAGGTATTCAGTCAATGTCCAGTTCAACTAAAATCGGTGGTTGAAAGACTCCTTTTTCGGCACTTTTTAATCTGGAGTTCCAGACTGGTTTAATGGTCATACTGTGGCCCAGGACAGGGACAGTATATGTCCAGTTTCAACTAAAATGGTGGTTGAAAGACTCTTTTTTCCGGCACTTTTTAATCTGGGGTTCCAGACAGGTTTAATAGGTCATACTGCTGTCCAGGATAGGCATAGTCAATGTCCAGTTCAACTAAAATTGGTGGTTGAAAGACTCTTTTTTCCGGCCTTTTTAATCTGTGGGTCAGACCGGATTATGGGTCATGCTGCGGGCCAGGACAGGTTTGTCAATGTCCAGTTCAACTAAAAATGGTGGTTGAAAGACTCCTTTTTCCGCATCTTTTTAATCTGGGGGTCAGATGGTTTAATGGTTCATACTGCGGTCCCAGGACAGTTCTAGTCATGTCCAGTAAACTAAAATGGTGGTTGAAAGACTCCATTTCCGGCACTTTTTAATCTGTGGGTCAGACAGGTTTAATGGTATTCTGCTCGTACAGGCAGATTAGTTTTGTCAGTTTCAACTAAAATGGTGGTTGAAAGACTCCTTTTTCCGGCACTTTTTAATCTTTTTTTATAACCAATAAATATATATTAATTATATGATAATTATTTATTTATTTTTTAATTTTTTTTTATATATTTTACCCCCACCACCACACATTATTTTATTTTTAATTTTTTTTTTTTTTTTTTTTTTTTTTTTTCTTTTATTTTAATTTTTTTTTTTTTTCCTTTTTTCCTATTTTTTTTTGTTATGGGGTCATGCAGGTTTAGGAGTCATGCTGCGGTCCAGGACAGGTTTGTCAATGTCCAGTTCCACTAAAATGGTGGTTCAAAGACTATCTTTCTTCCGGACTTTTTAATTGTGGGTCATGCAGGTTTTTAGGTCAATGCTGCGTTCAAGGACAGGATATTCAATGTCCAGATCAAGTAAACTGATGGAACCAAAATACATCCAACTTTCCTTAAAATAATTTTTATCATATTATAACTTTCCATATAAAAAAACCCCCCCCAAACAAAAATAACAAACCACCCCCCCCCAAATAATCCACCACCCCCCCCCCCCCCCCCCCCCCCCCCCCCCCGCAGAATTTTATATACCCCCCCCCCCCCCCCCCCACATTATATATACCCCCCACCACTGGTACAAGACAGGGATAGTGATTTGTGTGTGACTTTTTTTCTGTGGCTTTTATAGGCCTAAGTGTTGTGCCTAAGATGTAGCAGGTATCCATTTGACTGTTGTGGATATTAATTCCAGCTTCTCTTCCAGCCCTGTTTGGGTGAGAATGAACGGCGTTGTTGCATCTCTCCATAGACTTTAATTGGTACATCGCTAATAATCGGACTGCTCACTATCGAATAACACCTTATCGATGGTGGCCGACTATCGACTATTGCCCGATGTCGATAGCCAACGTAATCGCTCAACACTACTCATAATTACTTCCTCCTCGGATGTGGAATCTACCACTAGCTCAGGAGTAGAGCGATGGAGAGCCCCTTTGCTCCCACTTACACTAATCTACACCTTGGCTGGTGGGACAAAACATCCGTGTTCTGAGAGGAAGGAAAACAAAAACAAGGGGGGGTTTTATCCCTTGGTTAATCCAATATACTCTATTGGGGATGTTATATTGATGAAATGTTCTTGTTGTGGCAGGGGGACATTGAGAGTTTTGACCTGTTCATGAAGATACCCAATAAAAATTATTTGGGGTTGCACTTCACTTATGAAATATGTGATAGTAAAATAGTTTCCTTAGATGGGAGAGTTATCATCCATCTTAAAGGAGGTATATCAAAAGGTCAGTATTTAAGAATGAGGAGGAACTGCTCTAATATTGAGGATTTTCATGGACAGGCTAATGACCTGCGGATTAGATTTCGTTATAGGGGTTACCCGGACTCGATATTAAAATATGCTTATCATCACGCATATGCTAATAATAAATCAAGTCTGCTCAACAAGGGTAACAGGAGCAAGAATATAAATAATCAGAAAGGTTCACTGAGGATTATAGGTACATATAAAACTCTTTCAGTTGAGGTGAGGCATATATTTGAAAGATATTGGGACATCCTGAAAAGTGAGGAGGAATTGAAACAGTACTATCTGACAGACCCCAGATTACCTTTAGCCGAGGGAGATCCTTGAGGGATAGGTTAATTAAGAGCCATTACATTGGTCCGATCGATGGGCATGTTCAGGTACATTGGCTGTGTGGCATGCCCATACATCCATCAAACGAAGACTTTTACCAGTAGTTCCAATCAAAAGACTTATGATATACGGGATTTTTTCAACTGTCTAATGATAGGAGTAATATACCTTTGCACCTGTGAGTGTGGCCTACAGTATGTAGGAAAACCAAAAAGACAGTTTAGGCGGAGAATAGGGGAACACTTTGGGTATATCTGGCATCGTCGGGATTCACCCCAGGCCAGATATATCTGGGAACAACATGATGGAAGTGCTTCTTGTCTAAGGTTTTTGATGATGGAGCAGCTTAGAATGTCTGTTAGGAGAGGTGACATCGATATTAGACTCTTGATGAAAGAGACTGAATGGATCTATTAATTGGGCTCTTTACAGCCAAAATGTTTTTGGAATTTTGGCTGTTTTATTTGACTTTACACATATTTGATTAAATACATGTTTAATTTATATAAAGGTTACTCAAGAATGCTCTCCTTTGACGCAGGTACATTTATCGGCCTCTTAATTATCTATTTATACTTTTAATTAGCCTTATTATTTGAAATATAGTTAATATTGATTATTCTGTGAAAACTGGGAAGAATAGCCCAATTACTAGCAAATTTATGATAATAAGACACAGTAAATGCTTTACATATATCTTCCTGATTAGAATGTTTTGGATTGAGCATAATAAATAAAGGAGACAAGACCATCTTTGGAATTGATGTATTTATTTAGAATATTGAGGCCAGCATCAGGTTTGGAGCGGCGAGTCCTGCTGTTGCATGTAGTTGAGAGCCCGATGTGGTATGCGATGCGTCTATAACATCACAATATGCGATACGTCACCAGGCGACACATGAGCAGTGAGAGAGTAAGGCGCCGAAGACATGTGTTATGTCTTGGCATGAGCAGATGGTTGTCAGGTCTGGAGATGGATGAAATATGCTGGAAACAGTAACAGAAAGTGGTAGGTTATGTCCTGGTGATAAATCTTATACATTATACATGTTTGGGACCCATGCTGTGATGGAGATAGGGTGGATATAAAAAGCTTAGCTGGACTGGGCTATTCTGTGGACAGCATCACATTCAACAGCCGTTTCTGGGGTCAGGTCTGGATTGACGGATGTCTGAGTAACTTGACATCATATATAGGTCATGTAGGCTTATTATTGACCTGGTATTATTTACAGGTCTTACAGATTTATCTTTGGCTTCTGTTTTTTCCCCTGAGGAACCCTCCTTAGAATTAGGAGGGGGAAACGCTTTGGGAAAGAAGTTGTTTTTTGGTGTATATCAGCTTCATCTTGTTTCTTTTGTTTTCATTTTTTGGCATGTTTGTGGAGGTCTGTGTATAGGGGCATTTTAGAGTTCTCTAAGGTGAGTGTATCTGGAGTGGGGCCGTCCTTGTCGGGGTGATGAACCTGCAAGTACCTATTTAGGTGTTTGAAATAGGGGTTCAACAGGGAAAGTATTCCCTGTCTGAATATGAATAAGACCCCCTCTCTTCTTTAGTAACGGAGCACCACTAAGATATTATTTGGGAGAACCACTAAATTATTTTGAGGAAAATGGAAGATCTTCACAATAGTGATTTACTCTAGGTTTCTGTTTGAGACATAGTTGGGCTGTTTCTATTTAGCTAGTGTCACTGAATAGTAATTAAGTATATATTGTCTTAGAGTAATATTAAAAGTTATATTTTAAGCACATATTAATACTATTACTGTGACAATTTTGCACAAAAAATATAAAGCAAAAAACTGTATTACTTCATTAAAAAGTCCATTACAACAGTGAATCATGGTAACATGTTTCAGGCCTGATAAGGCACTTGTTCACACCGCAACCCTTGTTCACAGGTTGTGTTGTGAACAAGAACCATATCAGGCCTGAAACATTTAAGTGTGATGGGCATCACTGCTTTGTAATGGTCTTTTAAAACCCAGGGGCGTAGCTAAAGACTTCAAGACACCGTCTGTTGATCAATACTTTGTCTAATAGAAGAAAATTAATTTCAAATGGGGTAAAAAAAAACAAGTAATACAATCAAGTAAGACTACCAAAATTATATTTGCAAAATGCTAGGATTTGGCAATTATAAATAATTTTGGTAATCCTAATTGACCTAAAATGGCTAAGATGTATTCTGATTTTATGTCAGATGTGCAAATGTGTATTTTTATATAGTGTATGTAAAATTCTGATTTCAACTGTATATAGAGCCCACCATAGGTAAGTAGTTACATATATGCCCCAGCTAGTAGATATGTATGTGCTGTCCCGCAGTAGTTAGTTGGGTATATATAGGACCCCCAGTAGTTATGTATATATAGGGCCCCCCAGCAGTTAGTTATATATATGGCCCCCAAGTAGTTAGTAAGGTATACATAGGGCCTCCAGCAGTAAGTTAGGTATACATGGGGCCCCCAGCAGTTAGGTATATATAGGGCCCCCAGTAGTTAGTTAGGTACATATAGGGCCCCAGTAGTTAGAAATATATATATAGAGACTCCAGCAGTTAGATATATATAGTGCCCCCAGTAGTAAGGTATATATGGGGCCCCAGCAGCTATTGAGATATATATAGGGCACTCCAGCAGTTATATATAGGGCCCCCAATAAAAAAAAAATAATACTCAACACTCACCTGTTCTCCCCCTGAACTCCTCCTTGAATCATCACGCCGCCCACTCCAGAATGCCTCTTGCGGCATCTACTAAGCCCGAAGTCTAGCGATAGGCTTAGGACCTAGTACAGGTGAGGTGCGATGACATAATTGCATTGCGTCACTGCCTCCAGTGGCTGAACGGCCGAGATCAGTGTATCCTTGCTATTCAGTCTCAACAGCTGAGTGGTGAAGAGGGCCAGTGGGCAAGTGTGACTGCTGTGACCCCCTGTAACTACACCACTATTTTAACTTTTTAACAACATTTGACGTGCCCATACATAATGGTCGAGAAGAAGTGATGCAGTGATGTATGTCATAAGAATCATGCAATCTCACAAGCAGAGCTAACATGATCGCAGCATGGGACCTCCTGTATATTACCCCTTAGGTGCCGCGATCAATCGCTCTGTGCCCCTCATAGGAGATGCGGCAGTTTACCTGACATCCCGCAGCACATAAAATGGAAAAAAAGTGATTAAAAAGTCATATAATTGCCAAAGTGGTACCAATGAAAACGTCAGTTCATCCTGAAAACCGCAAAAAAACATTCTAACACAGCTATGTATATGAAAAAAAAGTTATGGCTATCAGAAGATAGTGATGCATAAATATTGCTTTACATAATAAAAACTTTTATTTTAAAGCGCTTTAACATAAAAAAAACTATATATAAATATATAAATTCTATATCGCCATAATCGTATCGACCCACAGAGTAAAACTAACTTACGCATACTGTATGGTGAGTGCTGTAAAAAATAAAAATAAAAAACGGTACTAGGATTGCACCTTTGCTTCCAAAAAATGGATTTAAAAGCAATTTAAAAATATATCAATAAAAACGTCAACTCCTCCCGCAATAAACAAGCCCATACATAGTTCCGTACACAGAAAAATAAAAAGGTTATGGCTCTCAGGCTATAGCAATGCAAAATTATGTTTTCCTTTTTAAATAAATTATATTTATATAAATATTATTTATAATGCACAGCGACCTCTGTAAAAATAAAATATAAAAACACTGCCAGGATTGCTGTATTTTGTTCAAAACACCTCACAAAAACCATGATAAAAAACGATCAAAGCATCATATAATCCACATAATAGTACCAATGAAAATGTCAACTCATCCCGCTAAAAATAAGCCCTTAATATACTGAAAAATAAAAAAAGTTATGGCTATGAGACTTTGATGACATAAAAACACATTTTTTTTTATAAATGCATTTCTATTGTCCAAAAGTAATAAAACATAAAAAAAACAATATAAAATTTATATAATTGTAATTCTAATAGTGGCTTAGTAATTTTATCCTGTATTTAATACCGAATAGCAAATGCTGAAAAAATGAAGCTCAAAAAACAATGGTGGAGATCCCTGAGGGGTGTTGAATCCAAAATGGGATGACTACTGGAAGGTTTCCCCGGTTTTGTACTTTAGAGGCTTTGCAAATGCAAACATGGGCACCCATCAAAATCTGCATTCACCAAAGACAATAGGGATTGCTACTGACTTTGTTACAAGCCTGAACCGCTTAAAAAAATTTGTGAAACACCTGTGGGGTCGATAAACTCACTACACTCCTGGATATATTCTTTATGGGAGTGTAGTTTCCAATATGTTTTCTTTTTAGGGGTGTTTATTAAGTTTTAGCACTTTAGGGTGTCCATAAACCTGTAATGGTACCTATAGATATCGTAATGGTAAATGAGATACCAAGTAGAAGTAAGGTTCTCCTTCCTATTTGAGCATTGTGGTTGCCTGCTAATAGTGCACATATTAGATATCCCTATAAAAGGCAGAATTGGGGAATTATTATTAAGTTGCATTTTCATGGTCAAATCTACTGTGTTCCTGTGAGTAATGGATACAAATTTAAATTCTGCAAGAAAAGTGAAATTTTGATATTTCCCCTCCACGTTGCTTTAATTTCTGTGATACATCTAATGGATTAATAAACTTCCTAAACAATGTTTTGAATACTTTAGGGGGTGTAGTTTCTTAGATGAAGTAATTCATTAGGGTATCTAACATAAAAGCCCTTCAAAGCCACGTCAGAACTAGAGTAGTCCCTAAAAAAAAATCAATGTTGCAAATTTTCTTGAACATGTAAAAATTTACTACTAAATTTCTAAGCCCGTTAAGGTCATAAAAAAAGACAGTTAAAAAATGATGCCAACTTACAGTAGACATATGGTAGATGCTAGTTATAAACTATTTTGAGTGGAGATTATCTATTGTCTTATACCAGATAATTTTTGAAGTTTGAAAATGGCAAATTTTTCACAATATTTTTCGCAAATATTTTGTTTGAACCAAAATTTCTGACTAACTTAAAGCACAATTTGTCAGGAGAAAACAGTCCCTGAATCACATGGATAGGTAAAATTGTCAAAACGTTATTCTCACATAAAGTGATAAGAGATGGGCGAATCAATGTTTCTTTAACGATGTGGAAGTTCGGTTAGAGAATTTGTAGGAAAACTTTCGTTCTGCATCGAGAAGCAGAGTTTATGGTTATCTTCGCACAAGGGAAAAGAATCGTTTTTTTCTGTAAAATGGCTTGCAAGCCACAATGGCAGGTGACATGGAGCGGAGAATCTGCGGAGAAGAATGGAACACCCTCAATGACAATGTGTCGATATGAGAAGCCAATCAACACGCTCGGCCGGAGCAGGCTTTTGCTGAGCGGTCACAGCCCTATAATTACGGTACGCCATCCTTAAGAATGTCTCACACTTCCCACTGTGTTTTCTATGTCCATTATGCATCTGTCTGCTGCTGCTGCACTATATTGAACTCTTTAGAAAGCAAACTCGTTTTTTCAGCTACTCGTGGGAAAGACCATCGCAAGTGTGTGTCATATATACACTTGTTACTCAACCAGCGTTATTATTTTGCTTTAGTTTATGGGGTATTCTCCCTAAAGTCATGGGTGGGTATATTTCTGCCCCATATATGCCTAAATTCCATCTGTTTATTCTTTAGGGTATTTTATACCCAAGGGTTAATTTAACCTCTTGATTGTGGGGTTATATGGAGTAAAATACAGGGTGTGTGTATTTTTTTGCCCCATATACGCCTAAATTCCATCTGTTTATTCTGTAGGGTATTTTATACTCAAGGGTTAATTTAACCTCTTGATTGTGGGGTTATTTGGAGTAAAATACCGGGTGTGTGTATTTATTTGCCTCATATTTGCCTAAATTCCATCTGTTTTTTCTGTAGGGTATTTTATACCCAAGGTTAAATTTAACCTCTTGCTTGTGGTGTAATGTCGAGTAAAATACAGGGTGCATGTATTTATTAGCCCCATATATGCCTAAATTCCATCTGTTTTTTTCTGTAGGATATTTGATACTCAAGGGTTAATTTCTCCTCTTGTTTTGTGGGGAATTTGAGTCAAATACAGGGTGTGTGTATTTCTGCCACATACACGCCTGAAATCCATCAATTTCAGACTGGTGGGGGTATTTTAATCTGTGGCCAAGAGTTAATTTATTCACTTTTTTTGTGGAGATTTTGTGCCTACCAATATCAGTGTTTGGTTTTTTCTCAGCCTATTACATCTGAAATCCAGACACTCAAGTCTCTTGGGATATTGCTATCTGTGGCTATCATTTATCGTGGTGATTGTGTTAAATGCTGATACATGTAGAGCCCTCCCAAAAGAGTGGAGACGGTGTAATCAATAATTTTGCATTGAAGTCAATCATTTTGCCATTCCTTTGATCCTTCAGTGTCTGCTTTCAGTTAGTCAATAATCCATCATTGCTAAAGCCAACAAGAAACAGGAGTTGATCCCAAAAATAAGTAAATGGAATATTTGCATGTGTTCTGTGTTTTGTATACACTCCTGCTTGTGGCTTCCTACTCATATGACAATCCTGATGCAAACAAAGGACCATGTCATACTAGCCTTATGGCTTCTCTGAAAACACAATCAGTTGTGTTTGTCCTTTTCATTCCTTGTGACAGATTAAAAGAAAGGGAAAACAAAACATAGTGGCAACGGCATAGAGTGGTGCAGGTTGGAAACAGCATTAGAAAATCACAGGGTGGTCGACTGAGAGAGTGGTCAGTTGGCAGCAGCATGAGTAGGCCACAGAGTGGCAAATGACAGATTGTGAAGGTGGCAGCAACATGATTAGGCTACAGACTGGCACAAGTACACAGTGTGGAGGTGGCGGCAGCAACAGCAGCAGCATCAGGCTGGACAGTGGCACAATGTCATAATTTGGAGGTGGTGGCAGCTAGGTGACATAACGGGGAGGTGGCAGTAACAGCAACATCAAGCCAGAGAATGACATGGTGATATAGCCTGGAGATGACAGCAGCGGCATGAGGAGACTTGAGTGGTGAGATGGCAGCAGCATCAGAAGGATACATAATAGCCGAGTGAAGAGTTGGGAGGTGGGTGTCAATACCAGTCCCTGGTAAAGATGGCGGGTAGTTGAAGGAACAGATGGCAGCAGACATCAGGCATTAGGCGGGTGGCAGCATCAAAATAGTAGCTGAGGCAGGTAGCCAAAATAATCCAGGGTTCAGGGTCTGCACCAGGTGCTGCTGCTGGTGGGTACCTAAATCACTAGGGGGTGAAGAAAGCTGCTCATCAACAACTCCAGACTCAGGTTGCTGCTGATGGAGCTTGTACTGCTCCTAAACCCCATCCCCCACAGCAGCCGTGGCAGTGGCACATGAGTGCTGATTAACAACCCGGTCAGACCTGCTAGAGGATGGGCGATGGTGCAGATAGGCAACGACCATCTGTCTACATAGGATGTCTCTATAGTACTTGAGTTTGTCCTCCATCTTGGCAGGTGAAAAAATGCCCCCGATAACGAGGGTCCAAAAAGGTGGAGAGCCAGAAGTCATCCCTCTGTCGGATGGTGACAATTCAGCTGTCACTAGCCAGGCAAATCAGCATGCAGTGAGCCATCTGCGCAAGTGACTCTGAGGGACTCCCTGCCTCCATCTCCACTGTATACTGCCACGTTCTGTCTGGATCATCTTCCTCTTCCACCTTCCTAATCCTCCAGCTGCTCCTGCTCCTGCTCCTCTCCTGTCACCTGAATAAAATAAAAAAAAGACTCATTTTGCCAGACAATGCTTGTGCTCCAATGTCTTCCTCCTCCCCCTCCTCGTTCAGCCCCACTGGACTAAATGTGGCCATGAGATGTAGTCGCCACATCTCCAGTCTCCTGACCAGACCAGATTTTGCAGCATCTGTTCCAAGATATGAAGCAATGGAATGACGTTATTCATCCCGTAGTCCAGGTGACTGATAAATAACGTGGCCTCTTGAAAGGGTCTGTGCAAACAGCAAGTGTCCCACATGAGCTGCCACTGGCTGACATAAAAATTACACAGTGGATCATGTCCCCTGGATCATCAAGAAATCATTAATGGTCGTTCTTTGTTCGTCAATTTCTCCCTGTTTTGCTCTGTTCATAGACTTCTCCCTTCTTTGCCCCGTCATCGATTTCTCTGTTTTGCCCTGTTCATCGATTTCTCCCTGTTTTGCCCTGTTCATAGATTTCTCCGTTTTGCCCTGCTCATCGATTTCTCCCTGTTTTGCCCTTTTCATAGATTTCTCCCTGTATTTCTCTGTTCATAGTTTCTCTGTTCTGTTCAGCTCAAGGAGGGTGTGCTTGGCAGTGTAGAAATGGCTAAAGTGCATGCAAAGTTTCCTGTCCAGTTCTCTGAATGGTGCATAGTCCACCACTTGAAAAGGGAGGGACAGCAGTACCACCAACTTTGACAAGAGCACGGTCAGCTTCTGCACTTACGGATGGCTAGACACATCCTGCTGTCTCTTGCCAATCGTCTCGGTGAATGACTGCTGGCACCATGAGTGTCGAGGAGCAGGAGCATCTGAACCGGTGGATGTTGTGAAAGACAGGCAGTTGTCTTCGGCAGTGGTGGTGGAGCCCTGTCTGCCTGAAATGGGAGGCTTGCCACTTGGTGTTGCTGGATGGACCACCGCATCTGAGAAACGTGTCTCAGATGTGGTGCCAACGTTAGGTCCTTGGTTACGCTTTACTTTCTGCCCACAAATTCTACCTAAAGCCATATTCGCCTCCTCTGGTGTCTTGTCAAAAAACTGCCACACCGCCGAGTAAGGGATTTTACCACTAATGCTCCGCCCTGACTGACTGTTGCCACCGCTGCCTCGGTGAGCCCCTGCGCTGCTACCTTCTGGGACCTGCAAAGTAGGTGGTCTAAATCGTGGCTGTTTGGCTCCCAACCTCGCACTGCTGCCACCCTGCTGACTCCTGGCCACACTACTGACTTGCCGGCTACGCCACTTTCTGACGCACAAGCTGCTACTCTCTTCTCCTGATGATGATGATGATGATGAAGCCCTTGCTTCCAGGGTCGGGACGATGGGTAGTCGAAGGCAGGCGACCGCCTAGGGCGTCCCTTCATCCTAGGCAGAAAACGGGGCTCAATGGTGTGGAATGAATTTTCCATTTGGCGGGCACTTTATGCCTTATTTAACTAGGGCATCAGAATACCTTGTCCCAGCCTTGTTTGCTTCACCCGCCTCCCAAGTGCGATCGGCTACATCGATTAGTGTTTGTCTGTCATCTCTGTCCTGCTCAATATTGTCGCTGTACAGAGCCTGGCCGTTCACAACATAACCCCCCTTGTCACTGTCCTCATCACTACTTGCCCACTTCTGCAAGAAGCAGCGGATGTCTTCCCCACCTCTTTGCTGCCCACTGTCCTCAAATAATTAGTCCTCCCTGTATAGTGGCGCAGTAATTCTCTGGCTGTGGGAACCGAATGGAACAGAGGCGGGTTGAGGACAGGTAAGGGCCCCTGACCTGCTCCCGGGCAATGACAACTAAAGGTTGTGTTTTACGGATGCACAAACTCTTTGCCGGGAATGTCAGATGTCATCTGTGAAAAAGTGTATGACCTAGTGTGTGATCTAAACATGGCCGCTAGATGACACCGGAAGCTGTGGCCTTGCTGGGTGACCCCTGCTGTGACATCCCCTTAGTGTGCTGCGACCTGTGCCTGCTCTAGGAACCTACTTTTGCGTTGTTTGTTACCCCATGTGATCAGGCACACTCACAACCCTCACAGTTTTAAGTGCGCTCTGAAAACTCATCTTCTTAGACAAGCCTACCAAGATCCCTAATTGTTAACACCCCAAATTCTGTCACACATACATCACATCCTGCACTTTGGCACCCACAGGCACGTATCTGTATATAGATGTATGGTTGGGATGGCAGGTTCATCCTCTTTTTTATGTATACTACCCCGTATTTATGTAACATAGCTGGACCATTGTAAACCAAGCACTTGTCACCCTTTGTTTCACCCATACACCCTAATAGATTGTAAGCTCTTGCGAGCAGGACCCTCACACCTCATGTCTGATTTGTACGTAGCTTTTTTATAATGTAATGTCTGGTTTGTCTGTGCTTATACCCTCTATATTGTAAAGTGCTGCAGAATATGTTGGCGCTATATAAATAAAGAGTATAATTATTATTATAGTAGGATCTTGGCCCTCAGCTCGGTTCTTTCCAGCTGGCTCTGACATTACCTTGTCAGGCTGCGTTCCCACTTCAGTTATTTGGTCATTTTTGCCCCTGTAACTGTCCAGAGAAGTGAAGTGTGAAGCAATTTTAAAATTGGCGCCTGTCATCTGCGTGTCATACTTAAACACAGCATTGTATGAAGACCAAACCACGCTCCTTATGCATATTCGAGTACGGCACCATGTTCTACAACACCCTACAGGCTCTCTGAAGCCAGTAAATAGCTGTTTTTTAACGTGACTTGCCGCGAATAAATTCGGGTTGAAGAGAATTTTGCTGGAAAATTCGGTGAACTTAGCGAATAAATTTTTTGAGAAATTCGCCCATCTCTAAAAATGACACATGTCAGATTTTAAAAATGCGGCTCTTTCAGAAAGGCCAAAGTCGCCTGCGCGCCGTAAGGGGTTAAGATTCTGATGACATTGAGGACCATTATATAAAATGTGTAAACTGAGAAAGCAGAGAAAAAAATGATAAGTGAATCAATTAAGCATAAATAATAATAATAATAATAATAATAATAATAATAATAATAATAATAAGCAAGCATCATAAAAATCACAAAGGAAAAGAAAAATATATTACAAAAATTAATAACGATACAACAGATCATTTCTATAATTCAAACTGCAAAGGTCAGTGGTAGTGGATCCTCTGGACCACCACAAGCGATAGTTATAGCCACGGCAGGGAGCGGAGTCTAAGTAGGGATGGACTTGCTGCGGCGGATTGCTACCAGATCGCTACCCCTGACATGACTTGGTTGTGGCGGCGGCCTTGGTGCAGCGTCGTAAAAAATCATGAATCAAGCTCGTAGTCGTGGACAGGCAGAAAGGTCAGGACAGGCGGCAATGGTTCGTGGTCGAGGGACAGAGGCAGAAAGATACGGTACACAGTAACGGCAACAAAACACAATAGAACGCTTCCTCTCTAAGCTCGGGCACTATCGATTTAGCAAGGTGCTAAGGAAGGGGCAGGTCTTAAATAGGGTCAGCGCCCGGTGAGACCAATCACTGGCATACTGTAGTACCGGGTGCGTGCACTAGGGGGCGAGAGCGCATCTGGCCGGCAGCAGGAGCACGCGCCGGGACGAGAACAGGAGCGTGGCGAGGTAAGTGGAAGTCAGAGCTGCGGGCGTGCTCGCAGCATGAGTACCGGGCTGCTGCGCCGGCTGCAGCTGGGGACGCTGCGGAGGTGCAGGGGTGCCTGCGACCAGACATGGGGGTCGCAGGGACACTCAGAGCAGTACCCCCCCTGCTTTGGCCTCCCCCTCTTTCTAGCCCGCATAAACTTAGACAAGAGACCCCTACCCAGGATGTTCTTCTCCGGCTCCCACAACCTTTCTTCCAGCCCAAATCCCTTCCAGTCGACCCCAAAAAATCGTCTCCCCCTAACCGTCTTCATGGCCAAAATTTCTTTGATGGTAAAAACATTGGTGGAGTCAGCTACGGGAGACGGGGGAACCACAGACCGAGAGAACCAGTTAAGAATGACTGGTTTCAGCAGGGAGAAGGAGTGGAAGGAGTTTGAGATGCGCATAGTTGGAGGGACCCAGAGCTTGTAGGCCACTGGATTAATGCGTCTCAGGACTTCAAAGGGACCAAAAAAGAGGGGGCCCAGCTTATAGCTAGGGATTTTAAAGCGGACATACCTGGCAGACAGCCATACTCTATCTCCCGGAATAAAGGAAGAAGGGGGTCTTCTCTTCTTGTCTGCTTGAACTTTCATACGAGCAGAGGCCTGAAGCAGAGATTGGCGCGACTCCTTCCAAATGGCCGATAGGTCCCTTACTAGGTTGTCCACAGCAGGGACATTTGAGGAGGCAGAGGGCAGCGGAAGGGGTGGACGGGGGTGCCGACCAAAGACAATGAAGAAGGGGGATGCCCCAGCGGAATCAGAGTCCAGAGAATCATACGAAAACTCCGCCCATGGCAACAGACTGGACCAATCATCTTGTCTTGTGGATACGAAGTGGCGGAGATAGGTAACCAAGACTTTGTTCAATCTCTCCACTTGCCCATTCGATTGCGGGTGGTACGCGGAAGAGAGATCCAGTTCCACTTGTAGTAGAGAACAGAGGCCTTGCCAAAATCTCAAGACAAATTGAACTCCCCGATCTGAGACAATATGTATGGGAAGTCCATGCAGCCGGAAGACATGCTTAAAAAAGAGATTGGCGAGTCGAGGAGCAGAAGGGAGACCAGGCAAGGGAACGAAGTGTGCCATTTTGGAAAAACGGTCAGTGACCACCCAGATAACCGTATTTCCATCAGGGGGCGGTGGGTTGGTGATGAAGTCCATAGCAATATGGCCCCAAGGACTGCTAGGTACCGACAGAGGCTGGAGTAACTCCGCGGGTCTGAGACGAGGCGGCTTGTTGCGGGCACAGGTGGTACAGGGCTCCACAAACTCCTTCACATCTTAGCGAGGTCCGGCCACCAGTAAAACTGGGAAATCAAGGAACAAGACCTCCGTACCCCAGCTATGTGAGAGTAATGACCCCATTTCAGTACCCTTAACCGGAGCGCAGGGCGCACATATGTCTTACTTAGGGGTACACGTTGGAGGTTTATAGGAGCCACGGATATCAGTCGTTCTGGAGGTACGATGTGCCAAGGAGCGTCCTCCTCTTCTCCACTGACGTCTGAGGCACAGGACAAGGCATCGGCCTTCACGTTCTTCTCTGCCGGTCGGAAATGGATAACGTAATTAAACCGGGCGTAGAACAGAGACCACCTTGCTTGCCGTGGGTTTAGACGTTGCGCTGTTTGGAGGTAGAGGAGATTTTTTTCTGTTCAGTGAAGATATTCACGGGATATAGAGCACCCTCTGGTAGGTGGCGCCATTCTACCAGAGTGAGCTTAATGGCCAGTAGCTCCCGATCCCCAATGCTATAGTTCCTTTCTGCAGGTGAAAATGTTCTGGAAAAGAACCCACAGGTCCGAGTCTTGCCTTTGGGCCCCTTTTGGGTGAGGAACGCCCCAGCCCCCACGGAAGAGGCGTCTACTTCTAAGAAGAAGGGTTTCTCAGTATCAGGCCAAGACAACACAGGTGCAGAGACAAATGCTGCTTTCAGCTTGGAAAAGACTTCTTCGGCGGCTGGTGGCCACAGTTTTGAGTTAGCATGCCACCAACGTCGAGAAATGTGGGATGAATTGCCTGTAGTAATTGGCGAAGCCCAAAATGCGTTGTATGGCCCGGAGGCCAACGGGTCGTGGCCACTGCAGGACGAAGGACAGTTTAGCGGGATCCATCTGCAGACCCTTGTTCGAGAGTATGTATCCAATGAACGGGAGGCTGGTCTGGTGAAACAGGTACTTTTCTATCTTGGCGTAGAGATGGTTCTCATGCAGGCATTTAAGAACCTGGCGCACATGCGACTGATGGGTCTCCAGATCAGGCGAAAACACCAGAATGTCATCCAAGTTGACAACAACGCAGACATACAGGAGATCTCTGAAAATGTCATTGACAAATTCTTGGAAGACTGCTGGAGCATTGCACAAGCCGAAGGGCATCACTAAATACTCAAAGTGCCCATCACGAGTATTGAAGGCCGTCTTCCACTCATCACCTTCTCAGATCCGGACGAGATTAAACGCCCACCACAAATCCAACTTGGAAAAGACTTTAGCTCCGCGGAGACGATCGAAGTTCAGTAATCAATGGTAAAGGATACCAGTTTTTGATAGTGATCTTGTTGAGACCGCGGTAGTCGATGCAGGGTCATAAGGAACCATCCTTCTTCTCCACAAAGAAGAATCCGGCACCCGCCGGAGAAGTAGATTTGCGGATTTTTTGTAAGTTTTCTTTAATGTAGGCCGACATAGCCTGAGTCTAGGGTACCGAGAACGGGTAGACCGTACCCCGGGTGGATTGTCCCAGGCAGCAGGTCTATAGGGAAATCGTAGGGACGATGGGGAGGAAGAGTCTCCGCCTGCTTCTCGGAGAAGATGTCCTGAAAGTCTTGATATGGTGGTGGCCAGCCTGGTAGGGACTTGAGAGGAGACTGTGGAGGAATGGGGCGCACCCGGCGAGGTGCCGATAGCCAGCGAGACTGGCAATCTTGACCCCAACGCAAAACTTCACCCGTCTTCCAGTCGAGCATGGGGGCGTGATGCTGCAGCCAAGGAAGCCCCAAGAAGACAGTCGAGGAAGAGCAGGGTAGCACGAAGAATGCGATCTTCTCCTTGTGCAAAGCTCCGACTTGTAGGACCATCGGTTCAGTCTGGAAGATGATAGAGTCACTCAAGAGTTCACCACTAGCGGACGATATGACCAAGGGTTGGTCTAAGCGAACCACTGAGAGACGATACCTGGCCACAAAAGCAGCATCCATAAAATTCCAGGAAGACCCAGAATCCAGGAAGGCAGCCACTTGAAACGAGATCCCGGAACTGGTTGTGACCAGAACTGGCAGCATGAGTGGTGGAGAGGGATTGCTCACACCTAGGGAGGCCTCTCCCACGAAGCCTAGGTGCGCTCGTCTCCCGGACGTTGCGTACGGAGCAGACAACCCCTGAGGAGATGTTCGGGGCTGCCGCAGTAGAGGAATAGGTTCTCCTCACGTCGTCGGTTAAGTTCTTGCGGAGTCAAGTGGGCTCTGTCCACTTGCATGGCCTCTTCCATGGCTGGCTGGGAAGAATGCAGTGGAGGCCGAAGAAACACTGGCGCAAGACGAGGTAGACGACGTGTTCGGATCAGTTTGCGCTCTCGATGGAGCTCCTCACGTCTCTCCAAGAAACAGATATCAATGCGGGTCGCCAGATGGATGAGCTCACTTAATGAAGATGGAGGGTCCCGGTCGAGAGAGCATCCTTAATCTGGCTGGAGAGGCCCTTCTTGAACGTGGCGCACAATGCTGCATCGTTCCAAGCCAACTCCGATGCTAGTGTGCAGAATTGCACGGCGTAGTCAGCTACGGAGGAGTTCCCTTGCTGTAAGTTCAACAAGGCAGTCTCGGCAGATAAAGCACGGGCAGGCTCCTCAAAGACACTGCGGAACTCCTGAAAAAATGTCGTAAGATCAGCTGTGATCGGGTCACCTCAATCCTAGAGTGGAGTCGCCAAGGCCAGGGCTCTTCCAGAGAGAAGACTGACCATGAAAGCCACCTTGGACCTCTCGGACGGGAACTGAGCAGCCATGAGTTTTTGACGTGGAGGGAGCACTGGGTGATGAGACCCCTGTAGGCCTTAGGGTCCCTGTCAAACTTCGTCGGCATGGACAACCGGAGTTTAGGGCCTGCGGATATCCCCGGAGCTGCTGCCACAGGTGGAGCCACGGCGGCCGGCTGCTGATGCTGAGTGGCCAGGAGCTGCTGGATCATTCAGCTGCTGCACTTGCTGTGTGATCTGTCTCGACTGTCGGGCCACGATGGTGGTAAGATCAGATACACTCGGTAGAGGCACCTTGGTGGTATCCATGGCCGAATCGAACTGTAACGGTCGGTGGTAGTGGATCCTCTGGACCACCACAAGCGATGGTAATAGCCACGCCAGGAAGCGGAGTCGACGTAGGTCCGGTTTTCACCAGAGCCCACCGCAAAGCGGGATGGACTTGCTGTGGCGGATTGCTACCAGGTCGCTACCCCTGACGTGACATGCTTGTGGCGGCGGCATTGGTGCAGCGTGGTACAAAATCGTGAAGCAAGCTCATAGTCGGGGACAGGCAGAAAGGTCAGGACAGGCGGCAATGGTTCGTGGTCAAGGGACGGAGGCAGAAAGATACAGTAACGGCAACAAGACACAATAGAACACTTCCTCTCTAGGCTTTGGGAACTATCGATTCAGCAAGGTGCTAAGGAAGGAGCAGGGCTTAAATAGGGTCAGCGCCTGGTGAGACCAATCACCAGCGTGCTGTCCCTTTAAATTTGCCTTTAGTACCATGCGCACACCCTAGGTGAAGAGCGTGCACCCGGCTGGCAGCAGGAACGCGCACCGGGACAAGAAGAGGAGCATGGCGAGAGAAGTGGAAATCAAAGCTGCGGACGCTGGGAATGCTGCGGAGGTGCGGTTGTGCCTGCGACCCAACACGGGGGGTGCAGGGACACCCGTAACAGAAACCAAATGGTATATGGGTATTTAGTTTCAGAATCCAGAATGCCTCACAGGTTATCAGTTTTTAATTCCTATCATCCCCTCTGAAACTACATTTTGTATACCAAAAAACAGTAAATAAAGATATATGACCTTGATGCACTGAAATGAAGTGTTTGGAAGCCCCCGAAACACCGGCATATGTAGAATTTCTAATATGGTATAAATGCTCATATATTCATCTCTTAAGACTGTGTTTGGTACAGGCCACATTTAAAAAATGACATAAATCACATAATCACTTTCACAATTAAGAAAATCCTAATTAGAGCAGCCTGGGCCCCATAGCAAATTTTTGGATGGGGCCCCCTAACCCCTCCCCCGACCACAAACATTTATCAGGACATGTAGTTACTAGATAGTACATGGGGCAAATACCTCACCCTGCATATCGCCATCATACTGCTACCATAAAAATCCCACTATACCAAGACCAACATTGCCAACGACACTACTACATAAGGACCTGATTATACCGCCAAAATAATACCCCTACACTATTACTGATCAGTCTACAAAGACCAATAGTACTGCTAGATAGTGACCATATAGTGGTAGGTATCACTTATTTTTTTTGTTTCCCAGTATATTCTATGGTACAGTCAATAACACTATTTAAAAAATACATCTTGTCCCACAGAAAACAATTACATGGAAAAAAAGTCAAAAAAGTTCCTGCTGTCAAGGGGTTAAGGAGTTTGGGACGGGCTAAAAGTGGCAGTTTCATCTCTTTTATTGATTTTTATTGATTTTCTTTATATTGTGCGCCCCATAAGATCAGAAAAAAACTTTAGGGGGCATTTTTACAGAGCTGATCTGGATGTCCTAATTGCAGGGTGCATTTTGGCACATAATTGCACTGCAATATGTCCAAAATGCGCCCCGCAATTACGGTGATTCATAGTTCTGACTGAGAGCTATGAACACCCGTAAAAAAAACAAAAAACAATTGCTATGTCACTGCTTCCCAGCATTTATGCGACGGGAAGAGTGAAAGTCAATGGGCACTGGCAGTCAGCACTTTAGAAGCACTTCTAAAGTACTCAACATATTGCTGCGCACAAACCCCAAGACCCAGCACACGTACCCCAAGACCCAGCAGCTCCTGCAGTTACCAAGCCCCAGAGAACACTTGATCTTTATACAGCGCTTATTGAACACCATGCATGCAGTGATCACTTTCGCAGCTGCACAAACACTGTGCAGCTGCCAACTTTTCATTTTATTTAAAAAAAATTCACAAACATGATGGGGATGGGGAAAAGGGAACGACTGAAGGGGAGAAGTATATGAGGGGGAGAGCACCTGAAGGGATGAGGGAAAGCACACAGACATGAATGGAGGGTGCACCTGAAGGGGAAAATGAAGCACACACATGGGGGGGCACAGATGAAGGAGGGGGAGGGAATCAAAAGGAGAGGAAGGGAGCTTCACCAGCTTCCTATACTCACCCTCCTTGAAGCTGGAAGACCTGCTGAGCTGCTGCAGTGTGAGAGGCTTCCCTCCTCTGCTTGCTGGAGTGGCCCCTCTTCCTGCAGATGCCTGGGTCTGTTCTACTGACAGCCCAGTCCAGGCACCTGCTCTCCCTGCAGAACAGGGCTGTGTGTGAGGGAGGGGATGGGGCCTCGCAGGACAGGCAGCTGAGCTCTGTACGGGACAACAGGGATTGACACATAGAGCTACATGTATGAACAGGATTTGCGCCCGATTTCTGGCGTATACTTCGCCTCACCGGCCCGAATTCCCTGTCGGGTGCAGGGATGCGATGTTAGGCGCAGCCTTCGCCACGTTCGGATGCGTCTCACATGAAGGGGCGTGTAATGGGCGCAGTGTGGGCGTTCTGGGGCGGGACGCGGCTCATTCGAATACTCCGAGGCATGTACGATCGCGGGTCGGCAAAGTGCGCCGCATTGCAGCGCTCGCCAACTCCGACAGGCAGACCTAGTTGAAGTTGGTCTAAATGAGCCAGAGGAGGTGAATTGAAGCGAGAACGTAACATGAGAGGAAACATATAGAAGATCGCAAAAGAAATCTCGGCTCTCAGCGCCGTGCGGCATGGAGTATGATTCCAAAAAAATCGCTTTTATTAGGTGTAAAACATTTTCAGAAAAAGAGCTCAAACCTTCCCCAAAAAAAAAAAAAACATAAAAAAAATCACTTTCCAAAAATCTAGAATGGCGCTACATCAGGAATTAGGATCTTGGAAATTGCCGGGAAATACAGTAATTCAAATTCTGTAAGCGCTTCTCATTGGTCGGCAGAAACCAGCCAATCAGAATAGGAGCGACAGTGACCCATTAAAACCTATGGAGACGTATTGACCAATCAAATTCAAAGGCAGGACAGTTCAAAATACAGTAAATATGCAGAAAAGAGCTGATTGGTTGAGCTAGTGGGGGCTTGGCAATCCTGGCCAATCAGAATAGGAGCGACAGGGACCCATTCTAACCTATGGAGAAATATTGTTCAATCAAATTCCAAGGCGGGACAGTTCAAAATACAGTAAAAATGCAGAAAAGAGCTGATTGGTTGAGCTAGCGGGGGCTTGGCAATCCTGGCCAATCAGAATAAGCGCGACAGTGACCCATTGTAACCTATGGAGAAGTATTGACCAATCAAATTCAAAGGCGGGACAGTTCAAAATACAGTAAAAAGGCAGAAAAGAGCTGATTGGTTGAACTAGCGGGGTCTTGGCTATCTCGGCCAATCAGAGCGCGAGCTACTTTATTCTATTGTAGTCTATGGCCAGATCAGGCCAATGAAATCTCGGCTCTCAGCGCCGTGCAGCATGGAGTATGATTTAAAAAAATCGTTTTTATTAAGTGTAAAATATTATCTGAAAAAGAGCTGAAACCTTCTATAAACATACATCAATCAAAAATATTAATTCAATAAATTCATTTTTATCTCTTTATTTTCATTAGCCAATGATCAATAGTATGGGTGTAACGAAAATAAAGAAATAAAAATGAATTTATTGAATTACTATTTTTTTTCGTTATCCCCATATTATTATTCATTTTATATAGAGATCGGTACATCTTCGTAAGTCTTATCATTTTATTCCTGCCATGTACAGTTTTATTATAGATTGCATTAGAAAACCCATAAGTGCGTCGCTCGCTCTCCCATTGGTCCAAATAACCGCGCCTCTTTTAACTTAGCCAATCACAAACAGAGCTCGCTCTGCATTTCATTTTCCCATAGAACTCTATGAGAAGGTAGCTCACCCGCTGATTGGCTAAGCTGGATGAGCCCCTTTTCCTCCCAACCAATCACAGTACTAGAATATTTCCCATAGACAGTAATAACTTTTAGGGTGCCCTTCTATCGCGCCCTTCTTTCTCCACTTAAAATAGATGCACTACATATGATTGGTGGATTCATATCTGCCGCCTGGGTTCAACCAATCAGCTCTTTTCTGCCTTTTTACTGTATTTTGAACTAATTAGAGATGGGCGAATTGATTCTAACGAAGTGGAATTCGTTTAGAATTTCAGGAAAACTTCGGTTCTGAACGAAGTCGAAGTTTGGGGTACTTCGGGTGAACGAAGTCTGTTTATTGAAAAAAATGGCGCGAGCACTTTAAATTTTGTAACACCTACAAAGCAACTTTTTTTGTGGGGCCCAAAATTTTTTGGCACAATTTACACCCGGGGGTTTTTAAAAGCTTTTTCGGGGTGTGCTGACCCCCCAAAAAAATGTCATTTTCAACCCCAAAAATACATACATTTTTCCTTTAGCAAAATTTCAAAGCGAAGTTAATTACAATTTTATCTCTTTTTGTGTGCGTAGAAAACACGCAATTGAACACGCTACAAACTACATTTGTGTGACCCAATTTTTTGGCCAAATTTTTCATCCGGGTTAAATTTAAGCTTTTTTTGCGGTTGGCGCCCCAAGAACCGTCATTTTAAACGCCAAAAATATACATTTTTCCTGAAGCATAATTCACAAGCGAAGGTTTATTAAAAATTTTATCTCTTTTTTTGGGGCGTAGAAAACACGCAATTTTAACACCTACAAAGCACTATTTGGGGTTGCTAAATTTCTTTTGGAAATTTTACTCCGGGGGTAAATTAAGTTTTTCTGCGTTGTACTCAGTAAAAAAACTTGTTTTTCACCGCACAGAAAAAAAACTGTAGAAAAATTCAATCCGAAGGTTAATTTAAGCCTTTTTGGGCTTTTATATTCATAAAATACACAGATTTTTAAACGGCACATCAAGTAAATTTTTTTCTCCCCTTTTTGTGGACGCAATTTATATCCAAGGGGTTTGCCAAGCTTCTTAGTGGTTCATTTGGCGTCAAATACAGGGTTTTTTTTATCATATACAGAATCTTTACAAACATGCGACATTTTGAACAAACAGATTCAGACAAAGGGGGCAGGCCTTTTACCTGCGAGTGTCAAGGGCCCAAAAATCCAGCCCAGGTCCAGCACGCAAGGGGACTCCCAGAGGGTCACCGGGGGCCACAACTGCCCTGTCATCTAGCGCCTGTGTTGTTCCCCCAATGGTTTTGATTGGTTTACAGGTCATCCACTTTCTCCCAATGACATCGACAACCCCAGCCAAGATCGTGGGAACGTCCCGACACAACCCCCTTTGTTTGCATGGCCCGGGAGCGGGGCAGCGGCCCCCACCTTCCTCAACCCGCCCTCTGCCCATCCGGTTTGGGTTTTTGGGGGTTTTGGGGAAAAA
>JAODAL010037408.1:0-40418 GCA_025379985.1 Phyllomedusa bahiana
AGTTGTGGAGTTATTTCAGTTCTCCACTTGTTTGGGTGAAATAATGAAGGTTTGTTGCTCTCCATAGATTTTAAATGGTCATCGCTCATAATCGATGCTCACTATCGAAAAACCTTATCGATAGTGGCCGACTATCGACTATCGATCGATCTCGATAGCCAACGCAATCGCTCAACACTAATAATGAGATTTCCATTCCATTTGTTCTAATATATTTATGACTTGTTTGATGTCTCTAAGGAAGCCAGGGAGTTGGGGGACGAAGGATTGTAATTAGAGATGGGCGAATCGATTCTAACGAAGTGGAATTCGTTTAGAATTTCAGGAAAACTTCGGTTCTGAACGAAGTCGAATTTTTGGGTACTTCGGGTGAACAAAGTGTGCTTTTGATTGATAAAATGGCTGCAAGCACATGACATACAGGGGGCAAAGCACTCTGGAGGAAGAAGGGCATAGCCTGCATGACATGTGCAGAGATGAAGCCAATTCAGAGACCGGGGGATTCTGTGACGTCACCGCACTATATAAGTCCGGGCGCGACGCTGGGAGCTCATACCGCTCTCACTGTACTGATCAGGGAAGGTGCTCCCGTGGCTGATTGTTACAGAAGAACTGATTTTTTATACAGCGATTTTTGTGGGGGTGTCTCAGCTTGTCTCAGAGACTGCTTCTCTTAATGTTCTATTTCTGATTTTTTGTGTATTGGATCTGAAGTCCAGTGCATAAAAACATGTTAATGCTATCTTCTCACAGCAATTGAATACCCAAGGGGGCATCTAAGCCAGTTCCTGTTGTATTCATTAAAGAAACAGCATTTTTATAATACAAATACCACTTCATTTTTGGCTGCTTTAATTCTTTTGCGCAATTTACATGTAGGGTTTTATTAAGCGTTGTTCTGCTGCTGTTGTGACTCCAAGAAACCGTCTTTTTTACCGCCAAAAATACAATTTTCCTGTAGCATAATTCACAAACGAAGGTTAATTACAATTTTTTCTCTTGTTATGTAGCGTAGAAAACACGCAATTGTAACACGCTACAAAGCTAGTAGTTTCCTGCTGCTCAATTCTTTTGCGCAATTTACATCCAGGGGGTTAATTTTAAGCGTTGTTTCTGCTGCTGTTGTGACTCCAAGAAACCGTCTTTTTCACCGCCAAAAATACAATATTCCTGTAGCATAATTTACAAGCGAAGGTTAATTACAATATTTTCTCTTGTTGTGTAAACTAGAAAACACGCAATTGTAACACGCTACAAAGCTAGTAGTTTCTGGGTGCTCAATTCTTTTGCGCAATTTACATCCAGGGGTTAATTAAGCGTTGTTTTTGTGCTGTGGTGACAAAAATAGACCGTCTTTTTCACCGCCAAAAAAATAAATTTTTCCTGTAGCATAAATTCACAAGCGAGGTTAATTACAATTTTTTTTCTTGTTGTGACGTAGAAAACACGCAATTGTAACACGCTACAAAGCTAGTAGTTTCCTGCGCTCAATTCTTTTGCGCAATTTACATCCAGGGGTTAAAAAGCTTGTTCTGCTGTGTTGTGACTCCAAGAAAACCCTCTTTTCCCAAAACCCCCGAAAAATTTCAATTTTTCCTGACCCTTTAAATTTACAAAGAAGGTTTTAAATTTAAAAATTTTTTTTCTTGTTTTTAGCTAGAAAAAACGCAATTGTAAAAACGCACCCAAAACTAGTAGTTTCCTGCGCTCAATTTTTTTTTGCGCAATTTACATCCAGGGTTTTTAAAATTTAAACTTGTTCTGTGCTGTTGTGGGCCCCAAAAAACCGTTTTTTTTCCCCCGCCAAAAAAAACATTTTTCCCCTTTCAATTTAATTTCCCCAAACGGGAAGGGTTTAAATTTCAATTTTTTTTTCTTTTTTGTGTAGTAGAAAAACGCAAAATTTTAACACGCACAAAAACTAAATAGTTTCCTTTTCTGCTCAATTTTTTTGCGCAAATTTTCATTTCCCGGGGGGTTTTTTTAAGCGTTGTTTTGCTGTTGTACTCAGTAAAAGAAAATTTGTTTTTTCCCCAAAGCCAAAAAAGAAAAAAATGTACCTAATTCATATCCGAAGGTTAATTTTAAACCTGTTTGTGCTTTTTTTTATTCCCCGTAAAAAAACCAGAGGTTTTAAAAAAGCACATACAAGTCAAATTTTTTCCCGCCCCTTTGGAGCGCAATTTATATCCAAAAGGGGTTTCTCAAGCTTTTTAAATGGGGGTTTATTGGGGTCAAAAACAGGGTTTATTTATCATATTTTTAAAATCTTCATCAAACAGGTCCCGTACAAATTTTTGGGAAAAAACAGTATGTCAGAAGGAGGGGGGCAGGGTTTCACCTGCGAGTGGCCAAAGGGACAAACATTCCTGGAGCAGGGCCCCGGGCGCAGCACAAACAAGGGGGCGTCGCAGCCGGGGTTTTACTCCGGTGAAAGGGCCCCAAAATGCCGCGTCATCTAGCGGATTTGTTGTTCGCCCAACCCCCAAAGGTTTTTTTGATTGGTTTTTTTAGGGTTTTCCCCCCTCCCCGATGAAATCTTTACCCAAAACCCCGCCAAGAGGGCCGGGGGGGGAACGTCAACACAACCCTTAATTTGGGATGGGCCCCGGGGGGGGTCAGCGGCCCTCCCTGTCCCCACCCCCTCTTTCCCATCCCCTTTCCCCCAGGGCCCGAATCTACTATGTGGGCTGGGGCCCGCGGGCCCCTTATAGCGAGGATGAACAATTTGAGGGGGGCAGTCGAAGCTTTTCTTGGACGAAGAAATGGGGCCCCCAAAAATCCCCTGGTTTTTTGCCGTAGGCGGGAAAAAATAGATGTTGAGAGTGGATGGGAGGTCATGTTTTGAGGGGGCCGCCTCGCAAACCAAGACCCGGGGATGAGGAAAAGCATTTACGAAAGAAAAAACAATAGAAGGGTGATGTAGCCGACCCCCAATTGGGAGCCGGTGAGGGGAAGGGCTTATCCTCCCTCGGAGAAGAGGGCGGGCAGCTTTCGCGTCAGGGGAGCGGCGCCGCCAAACAAGTGGGGCCCTGGGGCCGTGAGTCGCAGGATAGCAGCAGTAGGGGAGGTTCCCGGGAGCCCAAGGGCCCCGGGGTTAAAAAAAACCCCCTTTTGCGGTCCAAAAAGTTCGGCACAGGGGGTTCGGGGAGGGAGCGGCGGTAAAATCCGATACTCCCGGGGGGCAGTTTTTTTGCTAAAAAACCGGAGGAGGGGAATAAAGGGGTTTTTGTAGAAATCTGAAAAAAGAAAAATGGGAAAGGGGGCCCCGGGAGCTAAAAAGTTTTGGGACCCACGGCCCCGCTTTAACACATTTCAGCGTCACCCTCCGGGGGCCCGGGAAAAAATTTGGCCGATGTGGTGGTCCATCCTGCCCCCCGGGACAAAAGCACACAGCACCCAGTGGCACCATTCCAATTTCAGCCAGTTTAAGGCTCCACCCCCTTGGCCCGAAGGGGGCCCTTTTTTTCTTTGACAATCTTTTCCCCGGGGCCAGATTTCCCCCTTTTCCCCGCTACTCATGGCGCCACAGTCCCTTCAGCGAGGGGATTGCAAAGAGGAAAAACCCGTAAAGGTTTCCCCAAACCCTCCAAGGGCAGCGCTGACCGTGCCCCTGTCCCCAAATTTTTGGGACTGCGTTCCCCCCCTTTCCAAATGGTGGAACCGCACCCCTTTAGAGAATTTAAAGGTTGTGCAACCCAGATGGAGAGTTCCCCAAACCGTTTTAAATTTTTTTTCCAAAAAAGGGAGTACCAGCAAAATTATAAATAAGTAGAACAGAAAAAAGGTTTGGGGCCCGGGCCTTTTAAACTTATAAAGGGTTTGGGTTTCCCAAATTTCCCGGCGCGCGGACGTCTGGGGGCTGTAACTAAGGTCAGGGCCAGTACTGTCCCCTTTTCGGCCCACTGGGTAATGTGCTTCCGGCCCCGGCAACCAACCCAAAATTTGGGCAGGAGAAGCCCTTTTTTTTCCCCCGATTTTTCAAAGATTCTAAAATGGCCAGGAAATGTGCATGCCATTTTCCCTTCGTACCCAAACCAGGAAAACCCCCCCGAGTTTTCCGGCAAACCGGGCCCCCCCAAAAACACCCCTTAAAGGATGTTTCCACCCCCTTTTGGGTTTTCCCCCTGCCAAAATGTTGGAACCCACTGCAAAGGGGAAAAGAGAAAGGGCCCTTTTAAAAGATTTTTTGGGTTTTCCCGGCAAAACAGGGAAATAATTCCCCCGTGTAAAATTTTATGTCAGCCAGTGGAAGGGTCATGCGTGAAAACCCCGCCGTTTTGGGTTTAGGCCCTTCCAGGAGGGGACGGTTTTTTGTCAGTCCCCCAGGACTAAAGGGGTGAAAAAACGTCATTCCACTGCTTCATTCCCGGGGCAGATGCGAAAAATCTGCCCCTGGGCAGGGGACGGAGACGTGGCACTACATCCCGTGCCCCCAATAAAGTCCGGTGGGGACTAAAAAGGGGGAGGAGGGGGGAGGAGGGGGACTTTGGGAGCAAATAAAATTTTGGGTGAAATGATGGATTTTCTACCCAGGTGACAAGAAAGGGGGGAGCAGCTGGAGGAGGTATGGAGATGAGGAAGCGGGGGCAGTTTACCCCCAAGCCCGTGGCAGTAAAAACAGTGGAAAAGGAGGCAGGGAGCCCCTCGGATTCACTATGTGCAAAATGGCCCGCACCCTGTTTAATTTGCCGGGCTAGTGACACCCGAATGTCAGCATCCGGAAAAAAAAAAAGGGAAAATGACTTCTGGCTCTCCCCCCCTTTTGGGAAACCCCTCGCCCCGGCCCCAAAATGGGAGCCTTTTTCCCAGCTTTTTTGAGAGGGAGGACAAACTAAAAATACTATAGGGAAATCCTCCTTAATCAGTTGGCCCTGCCAAAGTGCGGCTCTTTCCCTCCTCTGAAAGGTCGCCCGGGGGGGTTCCTCACGCTCACAAACAACTCGCCGGGCTGCTGGGGAAGGGGGGGGGGTAGGAGCGAAACTAGCTCCATCAGAAAAGTAACCTAAGTTTTGGAGTCACTAAAGGCAGCTTCCTTCACCCGCCTAGTGAGGAGGGAAGTCCCAGCAGCAGCAGCACAGGATCGGAGCAGTCCCTGAACCCCCAGGTGGGGGCCTACTTGGAAAAAGCACCGCCACCCCCCGTTAGAAGATCCGCTGGGCTATTTGGGGACCCAAAATGGATGTTTGGGCCCCAACTTTTTCCCATTTGCAGTGGAAAGCTGTCCGCCCGGCCAGTAGGTTTTGGCAACAGACGGGTGTTCAGTACGGCGGGGCCAACGTTTGCCCGAGGGGAAAACCCCCTTTTCCACGGAAAAAAGGGGAACGACTGACCTTTTCAAAATGGAAACAGGGGGTGGAAACGGCCAGGATTTCCACACACCCCTTTCCTTAGGGGTAGACTACATCAGCCATGACGCCCACCACCCAAACGTTTAGGGGGGGGGGGAAATGATTTTGGGGGGTTTTAAACTACCGGGGCCCAGCCCCCTATTTTGATGCCGCCAACTGCCTAAAAGCCCCCCATCTGCCGACCGTTTTTTTTCCCCTACCCAAAAACCAAACTTTAAACCCGGGACGGGATTTTCCACCCAAACCCCCACACGTTTCATTGTGCCACTGTTCCCGACCTCATGCGCTGCTGGGCCCGCTGCCCCTTTACCCCCACACTGTGTCATTGTCCCACTTTTGTGGCCCAAATCCCGTTTTTGCCACCTCCAGAATGTCGATTATGCCTACTGTACTGACCTCATGATGCTGCTGCTTGCCCCGTGACCTACACACTGTTTCATTGTCCACCTGTGGTCCTACTCCCTGTTTTACCATCTCCAATGTCATTGTGCCACTGTCTACCTCATGCTGCTGCTCGTGGCGCTGGCCGTGACCTACACACTGTGGTCATTGTGCCACTGTCTGACCTCATGCTGCTGCCTGTGGGCTGCAGCCCGTGACCTACACACTGTGTCATTGTGCCACTTGAACTGACCTCATGTTGCTGCTGTGGCTGCTGCAGTGACCTACACACTGTGGCATTGTGCCAACAGTCTGACCTCAAGCTGCTGCTGCGAGACCTAATCACCTGTGTCATTGTGCCACTTTCTGAACTCATGCTGCTGCTGCCATTGACCTACACACGGTGTCCATTGTGGCACTGTCTGACCTCATGCTGCTCCTGTGGCTGCTGCTGTGACCTACACACTGTGTCATTGTCCCACTCTGTGCCGTACTCCGTTTTTTGCACCCTCCAGAATGTGATTGTGCCACTGTCTGACCTCAATGCTGCTCCTGTGGCTGCTTGCTGTGACCTACACAACGAGTCTTGTCCCACTCTGTGGCCTACTCCTGTTTTTGCCAACCCATCCAAATGTCATTGTGCCACTGCCTGACCTCATGCTGCTGCGTGACTCTACACACTGTGATCATTGAGCCACTGTCTGACCTTATTCTGCTGCTGCTGTGACTACACACACTGTCATTGTGCCCACTTCTGACCTCAATGCTGCTGCTGTGGCTGCCGCCGAGACCTACACACTGTGTCATTGTGCCACTGTCTGGACCTCATGCTTTTCCTGTGGCTGCGCCGTGACCTACACACTGTTTCAATTGTCCTACTCGTGGCCTACTCCCTGATTTGCCACCTCCAGAATGTCCATTGTGCCACTGTCTTACATCATGCTGCTGCTGTGGCTGCAGCCGTGAGCTACACACTTCTTTCATTGTGACACTGTCTGACCTCTGCTGCTGCTGTTGGCTGCCACGTTGACCTACACAACTGTTATCATTGTGCCACTGTCTGACCTCAAGCTGCTTCGCTGCGAGACTACACACGGGTGTCATTGGCCCCACTCTGTTGGCCTAATTCCTGTTTTTGCCGACCCCATAATTTCGTTTGCCACTGTCTGAACTCAATGCTGCTCCTGTTGGCTGCTGCCGTGACCTTACACCAGTGTCATTGTGCCACTGTCTGACCTCATGCTGCTTCCGTGGCTGCTGCCGTGACCCTACGCACTGTGTCATTGTGCCACTCTGTGGCCTAAACCTGTTTTTGCCAACCTCCAGAATGTCCATTGTGCACTCGCCTGACCTCGAGCTGCTGCCATGAGCCTACACACTGTGACATTGTGCCAATGCCTGACCTCATGCAGGAGCTGCTGCCATGACCTACACACTGTGTCATTGTGCCACTGTCTACCTCATGCTGCTGCCGTGACCTACACACTGTTTCCATTGTGCCACAGCCTGAACCTCATGCTGCTGCTGCGTGACCTACACAACTGTGTCATTGGTGCCACTGTTCTGACCTCATGCTGCTGCTGTGGCTGCCCCTTGACACACACTGGGTCATTGTGCCACTTGTCTGACCTCATAGCTGCTGCTGTGTCTGCTCGCTGTGACTACACACTGTGGTCATTGTGCCACTGTCTGACCTCTTGCTGCTGCCTGTGGCTGCTGCCAGTGACCTACACACTGTGTCATTGGCCCCTGTCTGACCTCATGCGCTGCTATGGCTGCTGCCCGTGACCTAGACACTGTGTCATTGTATCCATTCTGTTGCCACCCACCCGCAAGGTCCTGAATTCCGTGTGCCACTGAACTCTCTGACCCATCCTGCTGTGGCTGCCGCCGTCACCAACCACACAGTCGACTGATGTTTGCCCACCGTGAGGCCCTCCGTCAAGTTAAATATCCAGCAACCACGCAATACAGATAATCAGGCTCACCAACCCCATACAGTTTTTAGGTCAGTTTTGCCCTCTTAACTGCCCAGGGAATTTTATAGTGAAGCAATTTTAAGAGCGGTGGCAGTCATGTGTGTGTCATACTAAAACACAACATTGTATGAAGACCAAACCAAGCTCCCTCTGCATATTTAAGCATGGCACAACGTTCTACAGCACCCTGCAGGCTCTGTGCAGCCTGGAAATAGCTGTTTTTTAACGTGATTCGTGCTGAAGTAATTCGGAACGACGTTACTTTTTGCCGAGAAATTCGGCGAAGTGAACAAAACTAATTTCGGGAAATTCGCCCATCTCTAATTGTAATAGATCATCCACCCAAGCTCCCAATTTCTCGCTATAGGAACCTATCCCTGATACAATAGGTCAAATGGGTGGAGGGAAAATACCCTCATGCACTTTTGGGAGGAAATGTACTATTGGGGTAACAGGATATTCAACATATAATCCTTCTGCTGTTTTTTCAGTGATAACTCCTAAGCTAATACCTTCCTGTAAAAGTCTCTTCAATTTTTCTTGGAAGAGGGCAGTGGGGTCCCATCCCAGTTCCCTATATGTTTCCGTGTCATATAACATATCTAAGTTCAACTTTTCATAGAGACCTGAGTCCAAGACCACCACTGCCCCTCCTTTGTCAGCCATCTTCATGATTATAGATTTGTCTTCCTTGAGCTTTGTAAGTGCTCCCTATTCTTCTTTATTTAAATTATATTTAAAACTTTGTTTCCCTTATATGGTACCTGCCAATGCTAATAATTCTTTTTCAATTACTTCTTGAAATGTGTCTAAGATCTCGGGTCTGGATTGAATGGGATAGAAGTGTGGATTAGATGTCCTAACAGCATTGTCATTAGCAATAGAGTACATTCCTGTAATGCAGAGGTGGATTCGCTGGACCACCGCAAGCGATGATAGTTAAGCCACGCCAGGGAGCGGAGTCTAAGTAGCCCCCGGTTTTTACCAGAGCCCGCCGCAAAGCGGGATGGACTTGCTGCGGCGTGGGGGCTACCAGGTCGCTACCCCTGACGTGACTTGCTTGTGATGGTGGCCGGGGTACAGCGTGGTACAAAGACGTAATCCAGAGGCGTAGTCGGGGACAGGCAGAAGGTCAGGGCAGGCGGCGGAGGTTCGTGGTCAGAGACGGGCAGACGGTCAGGGCAGGCGGCAAACAGGCAAGGTCAGGAAATGTAAGCAAGCGGACTGGTACACGGGTAATTAAGACAGAACTCCAATACTCTCTAAACACACGGAAAACACACCAACAGACTGGCAGGAAGTGCTGGGGGCGTTATCCTTAAATAATAGAACCAGTGCCCGACAATTGACCAATTATCGGGACGCTGGCCCTTTAAATCTAGAGAAGCTGATGCGCGCGTGCCTTAGCAGTGGGCACGCGCACGGCAGCTTGGACAGGCAGGAGCAGCGTTCACCGGAGCGGCCAAAGGGGCGATCGCGGGGAGCAGCGGCGCCTGCGACCCCCGTGACAATTCCCTTCTGCCTCTAAAGTTCTCAATTCAGACAAAGCCCTGAGTTCACAAAGGTTGACAAGATCATTGGCATTCTCTGATTCTGTTGCTGTATTGACTGATGATAATGCTCCTCTTTGTTCCAATTTGTTATTCAGAGGTATAATCAGAATTTTCATGAAAAAAATGATTTTTGACAGCCAGTAATCGTGTGAATTTGCTGATGTCTACCAGAGTCTTGAAGAAATCAAAAGTTTTCGTTGGTGCAAAGTTAAGACCTTTTGAGAGCACCTGAATTTCAGTCTCAGATAGAATACGTGCCGCTAAATTTAAAACCGGGCTCTCCTGCCTCGTCGGTTGTGTCTCCTGTAATTCCCTCATCCTCTTCTTATGCTTCCTTCCTGCTCGTTTATACCTTCTAAAAAAGGCTGTTGGTTCCGTTGATATGAGCGGGTATTGATTCTCATATTAGCTGTTAGATTCTCACCACTACTAGAGGGTCTTGCATTTTCTAGATATTCATCCATGGTGGAAGAGGATGACTGTTCTATTGAAGTATCAATATCTGAGAAGTTTACATGTTTTTCCGGTTCCCGATATTGCATATAATTTTGTCGCTTTAAGATTGATCTTGGAGTGTATCTGCCACTACGCCACTCATACACCTCACCTCTATCATAGTCCCTATGATCGAGATCAAATTTAGATTTTTTTCATTTGCATGACTTTTCGTTCTAATTTCTTGATATTATTATTTAAAGCCTTGTTATATTTTCATATTCCTCTGTATTGTTTAGTGGTAACAAACTTTGTTCAGTTTCTTCTATTTCCTTTTTTAGTTCTACTAAATTTTTACTTTCATATTGTATGATAAGTTCCATTAACTTGAAAGAACACTGAGATAATATATTTTGCCATTCTTTAGTAAAATCTTCTGGATACATTGATGTAACATTTTGCGTATACGCAGGCCAAGAGGGATCATCTGTTTGCTCAGATATGTACTGAGTGTAGTGTGATCCCACCACATTTTTAATTCTCTCCGTTTTAATGTTTCTAATTTTGAGAATGTGGTTTTAATATCATTATGTACTCATTCAGTGGTTGTGCTGATATCGCTGTTGAATAAAGTAGCCGCTTTGTGAAGTCTTTCAGCTTGTATGTCCATAGTGCTTGTGATACTCAAAAAACACCCAGTTGAAAGCTCATATTAGGACTTAATTATTATCTGCTGGTGTCCATGACTCTTTGATCTCATTAAGCACGAAAAACATGGAGTTTAACAATGTTAAGCAAAATAAAAAGGGTGTTTCAGCTTACGTGTACTTCAGCTTGAGTGTACTTCCAAAAATGATGACATGTTATGTTGCCATACCGATTTACGTGCATCAGATAAGTACCGTCTGATTCTAACTTTTAATGGAGTTGTTGTGCAGCCTACGTATTGTACACGACATGTGTTACATGCAATTAGATATATTGTGTTTTTTATATTATGTTACCAATAAAAAATACAAGGTGCAACAGTATATCAACTGTAATACAAAAAACGCAATATATCTAATTGCATGTAACACATGTCGTGTATAAAATGTAGGCTGCACAACAACTCCATTAAAAGTTAGAATCAGACGATACTTATCTGATGCACGTAAATCGGTATGGCAACATAACATATCATCAGTATCAAAACATTTTTTGGAAGTACACTCAGGAGACACAACATCCTTTCACTGGATGGGCATTGAGAGGATCTCAGCACCTGTTAGAGGTGGCAACATTCGGGATATAGTTCTAAGTAGAGAGACGAGATGGATTTTCTATCTCTGTACAAGGCACCCGCAGGGTCTCAATATCAAACACGATCTACTATATTATTATTAAAAATAAACAGCTAGATATAACACCTTTATAACATCGTAAGATAGTGTAGAATGATAGTTTTTGTATTTTTTATATAGTTATTTTATTCATTTATTATTGGATTTTACTTAGGATTATGTGCAAACAGATTGTCAGCACAAAACTGTGATTATAGGGTTAATCTCTCCGGAGATCAGGATACGTAATTCCGGTCTCCTATAAAAAGGAACACAGCAGTGTTTTGCAATCAGACCAGGATTAAGGCTCATTGCTGAAACGTGTCGGTCGGTACAATATCAGATGTAATCTCGTACTTCCTTCATCGTGGTTGATGCTATCGTACAAAGTTGTATGTATGAATATATTTTCTGAAATATGAAAAGTTTTTTAACAAGTTCAATTAAAGCATAGGTGTTTTAAACATAGCCATAGCAAGTCTATGCTTGAACTGTATAAGAACGTCGAGACCACGTGGATGGTGGAATCAACGTTGTTAAAAGTATCTGTTACCGGTGGGAGTCTCCGGATTTGCCGTGCATCCAAAGTTTAATGGGCACCCCGTACTACAATAACATCGGGTAAGCTGAAACACCCTCTTTGTTTTGCTTAAAATCCAATAATTACATTAAAAAATTGCTTGGCTTTTAGTGCCTGAAATCCTTAATCCCTTACCAACATTTGATGGACAGGTACATCATAGGCGGCAAGTAGTGTCCACAAATTGACATACCTGTACGTCAAACATGGTGCATAAATCCAGCTGTACATTTCAATTTGCTCAGATCCCAGTCGATTAACCCAAAAGAGGCTGTGGTGAATTGTGACCCTGTATCTAAATGTATTAACAGACAATCCAAAAGCCTAACAAAGGCATCAGAATGCCAGGAGATGCCCAGGTCGTGCATTCTGACTGACAGTTGAATAATACATTACACTATAGTCATGTATTATACCAGCGATCAAGCAGTTGTTGAGTCTAGTCTCCTATCAAGACAAGTAAAAAATAAATAAATAATAGTGAAAAAACGGAAAAAAAGTAATAGAAAAATAAAAAATTTAAACATACAGACCACCCTTTTTTCCATTGCAAATGCTTGTCCCTGAAAATAATAAAAAATAAATAATGTAACATGTATGGTATGGCCTTGTGTGTAATGACATCAATCCTTTGATCCAGCTGGATGGTACTGAAAATGTTTATTATTAAATGTTTACATATACAAACTTATAAAATGTGAAAATTGCGTTTTAGTATATTATATATTCATGTTTTATCCATTTGTTTATGTAAGCATTTAAAGGGGTTTTCTCATTTCAAAGATCATAGTTCAAGAGGTGGGGACGAAAAATGTAAGCTTGTAGGCCCTTGGTTATCATAAGGACAGTGGTATGGTTTAAGAGAATGTGCTGTTTGTTAATTCTTGGAAGTGAGAGAGAGCTCCGGTCGGGTTACGCCCAGGACCTGCCTGCGGTCATATTCGGGAATGCGCGTCAGAAGGAGTAGCAGGGGAGAGGCTGTCTATGGGAGGGAGCAGGGACATGTGTGCACGGAGATGAGTTGCACCCAGGTGCCGCCCCCGGTTGTATTCGGGAACGCGCGAGAGATGGAGTAGCTGTGCACGGAAGCACACAGGCACATGTGTGTACAGGGATGAGAGAGAGAGCGAGTTACTGCATTCACGGACAGCAATCAGACGAGGTGTGCGGTGCAGGATTTGTTGCGAGCACTGACAGTAATCAGTGATCCTGCACAGAGAGAGAGATCTTGTGCAGTCCCATGTAAACACAAACAGATAAAGTGTATAGTTTTGTTCTGCACATGTAGAGAGAGCGAGAAATGTAGATATACACTATCGAGTTACACTTAGCTTTCCACTTCCAATGATTCCTTAGTCTCTGACAGCTGAGAATCACTTCCCCCCCTCACCCCGCTCACACAGAATTAATTCTCACGTGCACACTGTGGGGCATGTCTGCAGAGAGAGAAGATACTCCCTGCTGGGAGGAGAAACACGCCCCTCCATTTCATAAGCTCTCCTTAGCAACCTTAGTGAAGTATAAACGGCTGCCAAGTGATGAAATGATAAAACCCCTTTAATGATAAAGAATTTCAGTACCATCCAGCTGGATCGGAGGATTTATGTCTCTATGTGCAATTCAAGCCAGCAAGGATTCGTGCTGTGAAGTACTTTGAATTGAACCAAGGACCGTGATTTAATTTATGGAGCTACACCAGGGTGAGTCTTGCTGGACTTTTTTATATTTAGCTTGTGTGTAATGACCTGCACTACAACATTGTTACAATAAATGGCATAAAAAAAAAAAAAAAAAAAAACAACAATTGTGATTTTAATTAATCGTACTGCACATAAAGTGAAAAAAGGTGATCAAAAAGTCACATGTGATTTAGAAAATAAATCTGCTTTCTCTTAGCCCTGTCAGCAGCACAAGTCTCCTTCCCTACTGAGTCAGTCTGTATCAGGGGCGTTACTAGGTAGTTTAATCTGGGGCACAAGCTTGTGGCCCTCCAGAGTATCCGGCACAAGCGGCATGGGTATGTCATCACGATGTCACACCGCCTGTGCCGAGAAGAAGACAGAACCCAGCAGGAGCTTCAGGGAGTGAGGGAAAGGTGAGCACTGTTATTTTTTTTTATTTTATATATCCATATTACCTTCCTAGCTATAATGGGGGCCCTATTATCTGCCTAGCTATACTGGGGGCCATATTTACTCCCTAGCTAAATACTGGGGGTGATATTACAGTTCATGTACCTGGTTGTGCAGAAATTTTCTTGCCTGTCTGCTGAAGAAGGCTTGAGGACTTAGCTCACACTTCCGGCGATCTCACCCTGCTTTGGCACGACTGGCAGCGTTGCAGCATGATCTGGGCCTCCCCGACAACCATCTGATTTGTGATGTGGCAAAATGCTGGAATTCCACCCTCCACATGCTCCAGCGATGTGGCAGCAGCGTAATGCCAATATTCAGTATGAAATGTCACATTTTCTGACTAGCAGTGGTGCGGACCTCGGGGTGTTGACCCATAGAGAGTGGAGACAGGTGAAGGATCTCTGCACCATCCTCGGCAGTTTTGAAGAAGCCACAAAAATGGCATGACAATTCTGGTTATAATTTTACTGAAACATGTGTTAGGCGCTCTGCAACAGCAGGTCCCAGCAGTGATGAAGGAGGAGGAGGCGGACACAGAGCCTTACTCGCCAGAGGAGGTATGAGGCCCGACAGTTTCACAATTATATAGGTCTTCTTTAGGCAGTGGTTCTAGATTGAGGGCGGGTACAGGATGGCAGTTCAGCTCACAGGGTAGAGCGTATGAGGCTAGCCAGGGCTCTGATGACGGTCAGGATGAGGAAGTGGAGGAGGATGATGAGGCAGGGGTGGACACCACCAGTACTGATTACACTACAGTGGTAAGAGGTTGGCACAGATTACAGGAGTAGGGGGAAGAGGAGGAAGATCACGTTAGTGCCCCTCGACCTCGAGGCTTGGGGGATCCCAGCAGCATCTCACACATGAGTGCTTGGATGCTACATTATCTGCATCATGATCCACGCATCAAGGCAATAAAAATGAACAGCGATTACTGGGTGGCCACCCTCCCTGATCCATGTTACAAATAAAAAGTGAGCAACTTCCTTCCACCCACACAAATTGACAGTAGAATGCAGAAATTTGAGACAGTGCTCATTGACCAACTCGAGACATATTTTGTGTTTTCACATTCTAATGTCACGGTGGAACAACGTCAGCAACGTGGCAGCAATAGAATGACAAATAGCCACAGCAGCAGCAGGCAGTGTGGCAGAACTACTGGGTGGCATTTGGCAATCGTTTTTTACCACCTCACCAAGCATTCAGACATACAGAGACCGCCTTAAGACCATGGTCCATGACTACCTGTGGCTCACCATCGATTTTTTTGGACTTAGTCTGGATCCATTCAACTTATGGGTGTCCAAACTGGATGAATGGCCTGAGCTTGCTCGACATATCACAGAAGTTTTATCCTGCCCAGCAGTCAACATTATCTCGGAATGCACATTCAGCACAGCTGGTGAGGTGATAACTGACAAACTAATCCAACTTTCCCCTGACAATGTGGATCATTTGACATTTATAAAAATGAATCAAGCGTGGACCTCTGACCATTTTGTTGCCCCTGTTGACCATGTCTAGTAAACTGTAGCACATCTTGACAATGTGAAATACACATTTAAACTACACTATATCTCATGTGTGTAGGTCCTGTGCCTGCTGCTTCTACAATTTGTATTCTACTGCTGCCAACAACTAGATTTACAAGTCTTACGGCTGAATTTATTTTGAAATATACACTTGAATGACCTTGATGTGCACTGCATACACCTCTTACTCCTCCTGGTAGCCCTCCAAATCTTTATTTTTAAATGCCTCCACCTGTACCACCACCAAATGTACTAAGTCCTGTTATTCTGAACCTCGATGTTTCCCGTTGGCATGTTCTTGCTGCCACCAATGGTACTACTGCCTAATCTTGTCCAGCCTGCAGAGGCGTAAGTTCAAATTCTTGGGCCCTGGTGCAAAAAGTGAAATGGGGCTCCCTGTTACCAGGGATGCCATCAGTCATCTATTAACCATTTAAAGGCCCCATACAGCCAAATCAAATGGAGCCCACACCTATTACTAGTTCCTATTTTTTAACATATCAGTGGCCTCTTTTTGATTAGGACTCCTGACAGGAATACTGCTCGTACTGCCCTATTAGTACCCCTGCCAGTTACCATGTGCCATTTCCTATACCGGTGTCTTCTTATGTGTCAAAGGGGCTTTTGGGCCCCTTCAGGATGCAGAGTCCCATCGCAGCTGCTACCACTGCAACCCTTATAACTATACCCCTGCCAGCTGAACCTCCATGTTCCCCATTGGGATGTTCTGGCTGCCACCACATATATCACATGTAGAAAGCTTGTAAGCAGAGGTGTAACTTGAAGTTCTTGGGCCCTGGCGTAAAAAATGAAATGGGGCTCCTGCCAGTTGCCATGTGCCATTTACAATACCGGTGTCTTCTTATGTGTCAAAGGGGCTTTTCGGCCCTCTCAGGATGCATGGCTACTGCTGCACCTCCTATAGAATTGTCCCTGCTTGTAAGCTGCCCTTATCTTTTCAGTTAGCCATTGAAAGGAATGAAGATTTTAAGCCTCTAAATTTTTTTCTGTCACTCTTAGAGCCAAATTTACTACAGTAAGTTGTTCCACGTATCCAGTTTACTGTTATGGATGGTAATTACAGCTTCTCCTCACCTGTATAGGTATAAAAATTAACCCAAACATCTTCTCCAACTGACTTTAATGGGGTACAAGTTTGAATCGAACCTCGAACCAAATACCACTAGTGTTCAAAGTTCAACTTGAGCATTTTACTGTCCGCTCATCTGTACATATTACCTGCCCAGCTATATACTGGGGGCCATATGACCTACCTATGTATATACTGGGGGCCATATTACCTATTTATCTATATACTGGGGGCCATATTACCTGCCCAGCTATATATTGGGGGCCAAATTTCCTGTCTAGCTGTATACTGGGAACCCTATTATGCTCTAGGGGCCCTATTACCTATCTATATATGATCTGCCCTATTACCTGTCTATATACATGGGGCCCTATTATCAATATACCAACTGGGGGACCCTATTACCTATATATCTACCTACTGGAGAACATATAACCTTTATACCTACCTACTGGGGGACATATAACCTATATACCTACCTACTGAGCAGTCCTATATACTCACCTTCTGAGTCTAATGCAAAAAAAAAAAAAAAACTGTGAAAGAACTGTGATCCGAAAATGCAGACTACACCCCTAAATAAATTCCCTGAGAGTTGTTGCTTTTACAATGGGGTGACTTATTGAAGGTTTCTAGTCAACAATATTTGGTTTTGCACATCCAAAAAAACCTTTTTTGAAAAAAATGAGCATAGGTGCACACTGGTGTGGCAGCAATATACATACACATTCCAATATCAGTAGCACACCACTAGCTAAAAAACTATCAAAAGGCATATAGAAATTTTTGAAAAAGCTTTTCTGCTACTTAGGAAACATCAAAATTTTGACTTCTCGAAGGTTTCACCATGTACTGATACTTTAGGGGCTTTGTAAATGTGATACCCACTAAAATCTGTGTACCCAAACAGCAGTTAACACCCACAAATAGGGTATTTCTGTAGTTAGAAAAAGTTGCATAACAAATTGTGGAGTGGCTTTGTTGTAGGATTGCTTGTAAAAATATAAAATATCAGCTAAAACTGCACATTATTGGAAGAAATGTATTGTTTTTTTCACGGCCCACCGCTAAATAAATCTGTAAAGCATCTGTAAAGTCAATATACTCACTATACCCCTGGATATATTCCTAATTTGAAAATTAGCTCTTTTTAGGGTCATTTAGTAACGTAAGGTCTCTGCAAATTTGTAATGGTGCTTAACAATATTCTAACAAAAATGAGGCCCCAAAATCCAGTAGGTTCTCCTTCAATTCTGAGGCCTTTAGTTGAGTCAAATATTATACTGGTGTTGCATATGAGATATCTCTAAAAGTGTCAGAATCAGGGGAATCATTCTGAAATTGCATGTTTCCTGTTAAAATCTAAGTATGAATAGCATTCTTAGGTGTAAAGAGACAAAAGAAGTATGTTTAGCTTGTTGCAGAGGTATAGACAAATAAATTTAGACATGAGTCATATTCTTATCTCTGTATCTCTTGTTTTATATAGGTTTTGTTGACCTGGTCAGTGAATGATCTTTAAAAATAAAGTTTATAACATCTTTTTTTCACAGTTTCAGATGTACATCTATAGCAGTCTGTAGATGTGTGGATTTACTGTGGGATTTATTTTTTTGCAGTAAAAGCACAGATATGATTTTCAGTGTAATTATAATTCTGCTCTCCTGCAGATTTCACATTGAGCATACATAGAGCGCTGCAGGGACAATAGGCATTGGGCATGACCACAAATTATTAAAATATGACTCATCCATGAAACTCTTTGTACATTATTGTTGCCTCAACAACATGCTTAACATACTTCTTGTGTCTCTTCACACCTAAGGAGGTTATCCACAAAATAAAATGACAAAACAAACCATACTTTCCTTTCCAAATTCCTGGTGATTCAACATATAAGGTCCACCCGATGCTTAATTTCTTGTTTACTAGTAGTCTTTAATACAACATACTATTTGCATCCCAGCTCAGCGATAAAAGAGCCATGATGCTTATACTATTTCACATGGCCACTAAAGCTGGTTGGGGAGGTAGGTACAGTCTGTGGGCACCCCTAGTCATTTCAGAGGAGGAAGGAAAATAGAATTATATCAGTGCTTTAGCCCCTTATACTCTATGACATATATATCCATCATGGCTGGGAGTTATTTACTGCTCCTTGATGTATATGTCATCATGGTGCACATAGTGAGGCATCTGCCATGGTATCTAAGCAGTTAGACAGAGGAAAGCAGCCCATCTCCTTTAATCTTACAGATGCAATGGATTGTCATAACATTCAAGAGCCTGATGAGGGCTTCTAGGTCTGCCAACTTAGCATTACTAGTCGGACCTTTCAGAGGCAAGACCTAATAGGAAGCCTGTCAACTTTTAAGTTCCCCACGGCACAGGTTTTCAGTCGGATTTACAGCAGGTTTTCAGATTGGAAAGCCATCTGTAAACTGACTGTCAACCTTTTCCATTAAGTTTAACTGAAAATCCGTGCAGCAGTCCCCACTGCATGGATTTTCCACTGGACATTTTTTTACACCGCCAGCGTTCTGAAAAACTTACAACATGTTAATTCTTCTGTCTGGTTTTCAGGAGGAACATGAACATGTGGGTTTGATGGGGGACGCAAGCCACGGACAAAAGCCGTCCCACTGCATGCCAAAAAAGACCAAATACCAGTCAACAGTTCCCAGCCAGTATTTGGTCTTTGCTGTGTAAACGCATGCTAACAGTGGTCCATCCTTTACAGAGTAGTTCCACTGCTGCAACCATTTATTTTGTTGTGGCATTGTTTTTATGGAGTAAATTGTTCTCTAAGGAAGAAGAAAAAAACAGCTCACCTTGTAGGATGCAAAATCATACTTGCCTTGGTGGGAGCACGGCTCTGGGTGCAAACTCGCTTAAAACAAATGGAAGGAAACAAAATATGAGCCAGCTTGTCCATCCACAGCAAGGGGAGATTACGAGTTAAAAATCTTCATATCTTTATTAATCCATTTAAAAACTCGGTATTCAAACCAATGTCGAAGAGAAAAATGAGAGACAACCTTACAGCTTTCCTGTTGCAAGCTTAGCAAGCTGACGCGTTTCGGGTCACATGACCCTTAATGGCATGAAATTTAAATTGTTCTCTAGCTTTTAATAAATATATCCTATCACTTTGTTTAGAGAGCTTCAATAGTAACAGCTTGCAAACAAACCTCTATAACATAAATTGATGCAGTGGGTTATTATTATCATTATTTTTTTAACACTTTTGAGAAGATTTGCTATCTATGTAACCTAATAATAAAGTTTTCACTAGGACAATGGGCTGCACTAGGGATTGTACACATGATTATATTACAGCTCATAGTTGAACAGAGCTTCTTTCTGGCACCCATATATGTATATATTATATTCTCTACTTCTGAATGTCTCTGATTTCACATAGCAGTATAGAGAGGCTTATACTCTATTGGATTTATATGTAATACAGCAGAAAAAAAAGTGTTTCAGTTTCAATATACTATACACCAACTCAAAAAGTACCAGGTCTCCTTGTGCCACTGTATCAGCTACAACAATAAAGCACCAGTTATTAGCACATTAATTAAATTGTGTTATTCTACACATCTGCAATTAATAAGCTGAAACTAAAATAGATCTTAAAGTAGTTATCACATTCATTGCCTGTAGGAAACAGAGCATGAATCCAGTCATGAAGATGAGTCAGGGCAGAACATAATATCTGTCCCTGAAAATGAATAAGAAGTCAGTTACAATGTCTGAAATGTATCTATTGTTGAAGCAATCACATAAAATAAGTACATTGTATTCCACAATATCTCATTCTTTATTGTTATCACTCTTCTGTGTCTCAGCCAATACATTAGATTTGTCTACTGACTAATATCTGGTAAAGCATTTTAGCTAGTCCAAAGTCCAATCTGATTCTGTTTAAAAAAAGTCCATATTTTATAAAATTAATTTCTTTTTAAGTTTTGGACAATTTAGGAATATGTTATGTTTTTGCAATGGTAGCAATAATTCAACTCTATAGATATAATAGATGTAACTAATGAAAAAAATGATAATACAGTAGCAGGTTTTCTAGTGTACCAGCAAAATCATGTCAGTATTCCAGATTCCATAAATAATACACAAGCATCTGATTCACCAGTATTAGTGACACAACATTTGGCAAACACTTAAATTTCCTGGAAACCGCTTACAAGTATTCAGGCAGGACAACTGATGCTTACAAGAACATGTTTTCTAAGCAATCGAGCAAAGAAAGCAGAGCAAACAATATCTCGGAGTAGGCAGAAAGTAACAGCAGAAGACTGCAGACAAACGTCTCTATTGGTCGCGAGGGGCTCCTGACTCTCCAGTTTTACTATAAAGCAGAGGAGCCAAGCTTCAGTGCTGAATGAGATTTGTGCTGTACACATAAAAATTGGTGTGAGGAGAGATTCTTCTTTCTTTCTGCAGCTCCTGTTCATTTACCTTGCTGGGAAGAAGTTATGATTTCTTTTGAGAAGCTGGTGAGGACTTTTACATCCAGTTCACTAACCTGTAAGCAGGAGGAGTTGTAAGGAAGTTCTCATCTACAAAGGGACTGTACACAGTGGGATGAGCCCGGGGGTCCAGGAGAAACCTACTCAACCTGTCTACATGGTCACTTACCCTCTGTGTTGTGGCTCCTAATTCATGGAATAGTACACAACCTAAGTTGGTGGACTACCATGACCAGACATATGTGGTTCTCCTTACCATATGCTTCTAAGCCATTCAGGAGAACTGACTTGTTGAACTCTTCAGACCTTTTCTCTGCATTTTATGGGTTTCCTAACATCTCGTCACTTTTCAATGGAGGCATAAATATTGATGACATTGGGGACTTTGAGAACAACACCAAGTACGAAGCGGAGTCTCAGAGTTCCACTGTGAAAGCGCTGCTGATAGTCGCCTACTCCGTCATCTTCATCATCTCTTTATTTGGCAATATTCTGGTTTGCCATGTCGTCATTAAGAACAAGAGGATACAATCGGCCACCAGCTTGTTCATAGTTAACCTGGCAGTCGCAGATATAATGATAACTCTCCTCAACACTCCCTTCACCCTGGTGAGACCTTAATAGAGGAAAAACTTCTTTACTAATCTGTATGGGGATTTTCTGTGTGCAAAACCAAAAAGAGGATAGCATACTTTATTAGTCTGTATGGGGTGTTATGTGTACAAAGCCAAAAAGAGGGGGGTAACATCATTTTCCAATCTGTATAGAGATGTCATGTGTGCAAAGTCAAAAAGAGGGAAGCATTCTCTAAGGCAAAACAAAAATTCTACAAGCCGTTCGTTCGGTGCTCTCCTTAAGGAGAGATCTTCCCTTCCTGAGCTACTAATCTGTAGCATTCTTGATTTATTTGTGGGGAGATGTCCTGTGTGCATATTCATTGAGCTGTATGGCAAAGTGTTTTGTACAAAGCCAAAAAGAGTTTAAACTTCTTTATAAATCTGTATGAAGGTGTTCTATGTGCATAAACATAGCGGCTAGCATACTTTACTAACCTGTATAGAGGGGTTCTGTGTTTAAAGGCTAAAAGAAGAAGAATTACTTGCTCATCTTGACTATTCTGTGAAGAGATGTTCCGCAAAGTTAAAAAGAAGGCAGCATTCTTTACTAATCTGTGTGCAAAGCATTACTAGCTACCTAATATCTATCTACTATCTATTTTTTGTGTGCAAAGCTAAAAGGAGGGCAACATTGTAATATTTGTCTTTGTTATAAGGTGTACTATGTGGAAAACCACAGCGACCATGTTTCCTTAGCCAATATGTGAGTCATGCAGTAATGAGTCAGATAGTTTGTATAGAAGGTTTATGGAAAGCACATTCCTCTAAAGTGTGTGGTAAAGTAATATCTTAGTCATAAGAAAATAACTGGTTCGTATTGTTGTGCTACACAAACACCTTCCGAGTCTCTCCCAGCCTGCAGCACCATGGACAGCGTACTGCTCATACACATCATGCTAATCTGTGACTTCCAGTCTAATGGAACTTCATAATATCTCCAGAGGGTCATGACTGTGAGATGGTTCTGTACATTGATCTGTAATTTACTTATATGTGATGCAGACTCAGCAATTAGAATATATCCATTTTATGTTGTACAGTGGTTGCAGCTTCCAGGGGTTGTTACAATGGCGCTGGAATTTAATGTAAGGGAAGTTGTATTTTTTTGTTATTTTTGTAGGTTTAAAGAGAACCTGATTTCTATACATGTTAAGCTGCATTAACATTTATTAATATTTTACATTAGTGAACATGTTCATATTGTTCTAAAAAAATTCCAGTTATGTTTTATTACTACAGGATAAATGATAGAAAAAGATTAAAGTGGGCTCACTTGGCCACAAACTTGAGTGCAAATGCACTCCTTACTTTACTTTACAACACATATGTACACATTGCCATGCAGTTTGTAAATAATACTCCTGTAACTTTTCCACACAATACCACCACATCACAAGTACAACATAGCTTCAGAGTTAGCTCTCATAATACTGCCAAAGCACATAATACTCAAATAACACTGTTATGCAGTGTTCAAATAGGTACCCTACATGCAAAAGCCATGCAAACCTTAGCTTATACTGCCAAACAGAAATAAGAACATAAGAAAGAGCCCTAAAAATATATGCTGGCAAAGTGATACAGAACTCATGTATGTTGCTAGCCTTATCTTATAGTGCCCAGTAAATCCTTTTACATAGTTATCATTATGATTGATGTAGGGAAGAAACAGGAAGCTGAACAATCAGGTTTAACTTCCTGCAACAGACTAAAGATACCTGAAAGGTATACAGTACAAAGTAGTGTGAGTAGGGTCGCCATCAGAAATTTCAGGGCCCCCTACAGCTAAAGCGACTGGGCCCCCTGCCAATCTTGCCCCCTGCCAAACCCGCCCCTTGTCAACCTCATCACTCCATCCCAACCAACCACGCTCAACAACCCCCACCACCCAACCTCAGAACAAAAAGGGCAATTGTGCCATTGTTTTTGAATTTAGCTCTTGCTAGATTTTACAGCATACCATTTATCTATATTGTGCGGGTCAGTACGTAAACAAGGGCCAGCAAATGCCGCCACATGATCACTGCCTCTCACCACTGTAATGTTACTGACCAAACCAGTATACCCAGACCAATATAGCCAAACAAAATAATAATACTACCACATGTCACTACAATATGGTGACTAATACCACTATAATGTTACTGACCAAACCAGCATGCCAAAACCAATATTACCAAATAATATACACAGACCATATAATACCTCACATATCACTAACATATGGTGACTAATATCACTATAATGTTACTGACTAAACCAGTATACTAAGGCCGATTATACCAATAACAACAATGTACAGATACCAAATAATACCACCACATCATCACCACATATCTCCACCATAAAGATGCAGAATAATGCCATGATACTGTTACTAAATATATTCCATTACAATAAGACCAATATTACCTCCATACAGTGACCATCTAGTGGGACATGTTTGAAAACTGTCTTGGCGTAAAACTTTCTTTGTTGCCCATAGCAACCAATAAGAGCCCATAGCAACCAGTGTTCGCCTTTCATTTTTTCAGAGCACTATATAAAATTAAAGGGGAGCTCTAATTGGTTGCTATGGGCAATAAATACAGTCTTACACCTAGGCAGTTTTCATACATATGGCCCATAGTGGTAGATACAAGTGCACACAGTGCAGTTACATTTAGTGACTCAGAAGTGATGTCTTGACTAATGATTCATTCACTTTTCCTTTTCTTCTCCATCTAGTCCAGGTCACCATGTCGACTTCTCCCGGCCAACACTGGTCCCTGCAGAATTCACAACACAAACACCTGAGACTCCTCAATTTATCATCTTCCCACCTGTGCCACCCCATGTACAAACTTCCCATCTATATTGCTTCAAATAGCAATAATTACCCACTTGGCACCTTGGTAGTTAGTTATATAGGGTCCCCTGTAGGTAGGTAGATAGTGGACCCCCGTAGGTAGGTAGATAGTAGACCCCATAGGTAGCTAGATAGTGGGTCCCCGTAGTTAGGAAAAAAAGATAGTCGGACCCCTGTAGGTAGACAAGGGGAGAACTTGAATGGGGCCCCACATGGAGAAAACTTGAGTTGGGTCCCATTCAGTCACCACTCAAGGTCCCGTACCTCCCCCCGTCGTGTAATGCCCCATGCCTCACACCAGACCTGTGGGGCCCCACCAAGGCCCCTCACACCAGACCTGTTGGGCCCCGCTCAAGGCCTCTTACACCAGACCTGTGGGGCCTCGTCAAAGCCCCTCACACCAGACCTTTGGGGCCCTGCTCAAGTCCCCTCATGCCAGACTTTTTGGGCCCTGCTCAAGGCTGGTGTGGGACATTGAGCATTCCCCTACTGGTCTGGTGTGAAGGGCCTTGAGAGGGGCCAGGGCCATCTCTTCCATTGGGCAGGGTAGGTGGCTGCCAGGGGGCCCCACGAGCACAGGGAGCCCGCCCGGGCAGCCGCCTACCCTGCCCAGTGGTGTGACTCGGCCTGAGCGGCAGGTCCTGGTGGCACATCTGTGTGCAGGCCCAGACCCGCCTCATCTTTAAGCTGCCTAGGAAATACCGGTAGCAACATCCCGGCATAGGCGGCGTAATGCTGTTATGCCGCTCGCGCCAGAAACAGGGTCCCAGTTGGGAATGTAGAGAAGTGAGTAATTTTTTTAAATTATTTTTTCTTCGAAAGTCAGAGGGGGCTAGCTTCTCCTGGGGCCTATATACAGGTAGCTATAACCTACAGGGGCTACAACCTACAAGGGGCTATAACCTACGGGGGCCTATATGCATGGGGCCTATAACCTACAGGGGACTATATACATGGGGCCTATAACCTACATGGGGCAATATACAGGGGCCTATAACATACAGGGGGCTATATACAGGGGCCTATAACCTACATGGGGCTATATATGCAGGAGATAGTATATCTACCTACAGGGGGCTGTATAACTACCTACAGGGAGCTGTATATCTAGCTACAGGGGGCAAGGGGCAGTTTATCTACTTGTACCTACAGTGGGCTGTATATCTTCCTACAGGGGGCAGCAAATCTACCTACAGGGGGCTGTATACCTACATACTCAGATCTATATGCCGGTGTTGTAGATTATAATGTGTATCTGTATACCTGTAAGTGATTTTGTTAGATGGGGGCCCCAGTGTGCAGCTCTGCCCAGAGGCCCATAATGTTGTCAAGACGGCTTTGAGAAGGGCCCCACAAATTTTAGGGGCCTGGCATCACTGCAGTAAAAATACGGTGCCGCGCTGCGAATCACAGCTGTGCCTTGCAGCACAGCTTTACACAGATATTTTCAATGTGACTTACTTTCTCTCCACAGCCTCAGCCTGTGATTGGAGCAGGCGGGATGCGTGATAATTTGAATCAGTGATGCCCCGCCCACAGGCTGTGCAGAGGAAGTAAGTCACATTGAAAGTATTTGTGTAAAGCTATGCCACATGGCACAGCTGTGACTCGCAGCACAGTCCCCCTCCCCGACAGGACAGACAGATGATATGGTATCAAGAACAGGCCTGCAACCTTTTCTCTCTACCACTACTGTGAAGCAAGGGGCAATACCAGCCGGCAGTGGGCCCCGTCTTGCTTCACAGTCTGGCCAGGCCCCGTACGGGAGTAATGCTTTTACTGCGCTAATTGCGGCCCTGAGTGTGAGGAAAGTGGGCATAGGGAACAGTGTGTATGTGGAGGGAAAGCAGTCTGTGTGATAAGAGGCCATCTTTGGGTCGGGAGGGGAGTCAGTGAGAAACGGACATCAGTAGCAGTCTATGACATTTAGGGGACAATGAGAAATAATTTGTGTGAGAGTGGTGGGGGAACAAGGGAGTATTTTAAAATGAGGTTTTTAGTGGATTTCTGAGGGGGGCAATGGCGAGAGAGAGAGTCCTTGTATGGGCATGAAAAGCAGTCTATTACAATGATGGGAACCTTGGAAACAACATGTATTCATTAATTGAGTGCATAGGGGAAATACTGTAAAGGATATGGGGGGCACAGAGAGCATTATGTGACAAAAAGAGGGCTTAGGCAGCAGTCTGTATGAGAAGAGGGGCCATGGAAAACAGTCTCTGAAAGAGATACAACTTGGGTAGCAGTGTGTGTGAGAGAGAGAATTTCTATCCATTGTAGTCACAGCCTTTCTGCTACAGAGACCATGCTAAAGCATGGAGGAGTGTGTAACCTACTAGACATCAAATATACTACAGTCAATCTTTTTAAAACCCTTGGCCATTAGGGGAAACCAGCAATAACTGATTTACTGCTCTAAATCATCTAAGAGGCAGATTATAATTCTTCTCTACCCTTAGCCCCACAGATGTTACTACAAACCCATTCACTACTCTAATTATGTCAAATAAATTATTGTTAGATATATATATATATATATATATATATATATATATATATATATATATATACTGCATTTGCTGCTGATTTCACCCAATATAGAAAGAACAGTGACAGGATATCTAACATTATTATTTAAGGGGCTGAGATATGACGTACTCCCTGATTCAGATTGTCTGTTTTCCCAGGAACCCTCCTCTCAGCTTTAGCCTTCACCATTTACTAGCATTTGACTATGGAAACCAATTTTAATCACTGTATAGCAGTATGGCATTGCATGGACAGAGATACTGTGCATTAGATTTGGTTGCCAGTATGCCATGACTGACTGCCATAGCTTTGGCATCATAGATGATGCAACACTCACACCCTCCTAAACAGTGTATCTGCAATGTGGAAACTGTTTTTATAGCATCTATGTAGATTTTAAATAATTAAATCTTCCTCCAGTGAAGGAGTTTCATGTCCCACCAGTCTCTGTCAGTACAGGCTTCCCTCAAGCCTGGATGTCTCCTCCTAAATTGCTCCAAACTGTTGCTCCAAACTCCAGATAGTCAGCCATACCCCCAAAGCAGTGTCAGACTGGGGGGCCTGTGGACCACAAGGGAGTTCATCTTGGGGGCCCACCCACCAGCTACTGTAGATGAAAATATCCCCTGTTAATTTGTAGGACTATCTGACATAAATGCATTATAGCACATAATACAGTATGCAAAACAGAACTGTATTGTACAGTACACAATACTAAGTGAGTCACATAGCTGACTGTCTCACACATCAGTCTCACATGTCTGTCTGTCTCACACACTTGACAAAGTCTAACATATCATAGAGAGACACATTGCTAAGTGGCTCCATCCATATCCTTCTCCATCCCCCACATACAATATCTGCAAACCTCACCAGCCCACATAAAATATCCACTTCCCCCACCATCCTAGCTACTACATCCAAGTTTTCCCTTGGTCATGCCCCTTACCATCTAGTAAAAAAAACAACCCTATGAACACAATCAAGAAAGTAAGGGCATGTCCCCACGGCACGGTTTTTCGGCAGTTTTTTCAGCCGGTTTGTGGTTTTTCAGACCGCCTGAAAAACCGGCCTAAAATGAGCACAATTGTGCTCTATGGAAAACCCGTGCAGCAGTCCCCATTACACGGGTTTTCCGTCGGGTGGTTTTGCCGATGGCGGTCCGGCAGCAAAACATTGTAGAAGCACCATCTTCCGTCCGGTTTTCGGACAGAATCTGTGCTTCTCAATGTGAAGGGGGAGGGCTTTTCTCCGCTCATCGTGGAGAAAAGCGCTCCCCCTCCCCCGCGGGCCGTGGGGACGGGCCCAAAAAACAGGACAAATACCGGCCGGTATTTGTCCTATGCTGTGTGAACACGCCCTAAAAGTCAAACCCTCTAATCACAGAGTCAGGGACAGGGGTGCACTACCTTTAGCAAAGACAAGTGTACGCTGCCACTATACAAATGCTGATATAACCCACAATACCGCCATAAAGAGACCACAGAATGGTCAGACACCAGCTCAGGTCGCATCACAGGAAAATGAATACAGCAGTGATTCAACACAGAAGCAGAATAACCCCTGACATCAAAGACTCACAGGCGACGTCTTGTCTGATAAGCTGTTCTTTTTCCCTGTTCTTCTCCATCTGCCATGATGACTTCTTCTAGCCATAACTCATCCCTGCAGAATGTACCATATAAATATCTTAGAATCCTCACTTAGAATCATCACTTATAATCCGCATTCATATAGACCCACTGTAGGTAAATATAGTAGTCCCCTTTAGGTAGATAGATATATATGCCCTCTGTAGGTAGTTAAGTTGGTTTACAGCCCCATTTGTAGATGGTAGGTATATATGCCCCCTGTAGGTAGATATACAGCCCCCTGTAGGTAGTTCGATATATATGCCCTCTGTAGGTAGATAGGTAAGTAAAAAGCCAGTTGTAGACATACCTATCTACAATGGGCTGTATACATACCTATCTACCTACAGGTTTAAATACTCCTCTGTAGATAGGTAGATACATATGCCCCATGTAGGTAGATAGTTAGGTATACAGCCAACTGTATGTATACAACCACTTATAGGTAGATGTGGCCCGTGTAGGTAGATGCTGCCTCCTGTAGGTGAATAGTGACCCTCTGTAGGTAGATACAGCCCATGTAGGCAGCTACAGCATCCCGTGGGCAGGTGCTGGACCCCTTAGAATAGATAGGGGGCCCCCAGAATTAATACCCCCTGTAGGAGATGCAGCTCCTGTAGCAAATAAAACCCCCTTGGGGCGAAACTGGCCTCAAAGGAGATGGCTGCATGAAGGTATATATGGTCCTTGTAGGTAAATACTGGCCCCGTGTATGTAGATATTGCCTCTATAGGTAGATATTGCCTCTGTAGGTAGATGTTGACCCCCTGTTAGTTGATATTGGCCCCTTGTAGGTAGATGCTGACAACCTGCAGGTAAATGCTGGATCCCTGTTGATAGATGTGCGCCCCTTGTACATAGATGTCTGTTTCCTGTTGGTAAATGCTGGCCCCGTGTTGGTAGATACAGGCCACTTTTGGTAGATTTTGGCCCCTTTTAGGCAGATACTGGCTCCTGTAGGTAGATGCTGACCCCCTGTATGTAGATGCTGGCTCCCTGTTGGTAGATGCTGGATCCCTGTTGGTAGATGCTGGATCCCTGTTGATAGATGCTGGCCTCCTGTGAGTAGATGTAGCTTCCGGTTGGTAGATGCTGGCCTTCTGTAGGAAGATGCTGGCCCCCTGTAGCTAGATACTGGCCACTGTTGGTAGATACTGGGCCCATGTAGACAGATGCTGGGCCTCTGTTGGTAGATTCAGGCCCCCAGTACTTGGGCCTTGTAGGGGATTTTTTCCCCTTTTTGGAGATTTTTGGCTCCCTTTGGAATACTGTCCCCCTTTAGGCAGATGCTGGCCTCCTGTTGGTAGATATTCCCCCCTGTTGGTAGATGCTTCCCCTTAGCAGATGCTGGCCCTCTGTAGGTAGATGCTGGCTTCCTGTTTGTAGAGTTGCCCCCCTGATGGTAGATACTGTCCCCTGGTTGAATCTGGTCCCCTGAGGCAAAATACTGCACCTTGAAGGCAGATCGCTCCCTTTAAAATTTTGGGAACCCCTGTTGGTTGATGCCTGCCCACTGTAGGCAGAAGCTGGTTCCCTGTAGGTAGATTCTGGCTTCCTGTTTGTAGATACTGTCCCTCTGTTGGTAGATACTGTCCTCCTGTTGGTAGATGCTAGTCCCCTGTAGGTAGATACTGGCCTCTGTTGGTAGATCGGCCCCTTTGTAACAGATGTTTTTTTCCCTATAGGTAGATGCTGGCCCCTGCAAGCAGATATTGGCTCCTGTATGTAGATGTTGGCGTCATCATGTCGCCCATGCTGGCAGGTTGCTCTTGGTATCTCCTAAACCCGGGAACCATAGGAAAATTTTCATCTGAGTAATTTAACTATTGCCCTGCGTTCCATTAAAGTTGCGGTGATGTGGTGGGTCTGAACCTGCACAGCAAAGTGCCACCCAGACCCGCTGGCAGTGAAGCTCGGGGCCCACCATGGATTTCACCAACTCCCCGGTTGGCCAGTCCAAACCTTCGCCTTAGTTTCTGGCGCAAGAGGCTTAAAGGGGATGTACCTTTCATCATTTGGCTGTTTTCTTGAAGTTTCATTTTCCATTCCCGAAATCCAGGGGGGTTTCTTCCTCTCCCAGCTGGTGTTTCCTTTTAAATGAAGGGGATACACATCCTCCCCCCCCACTTTTATTCCCTCCCCATCAGTGTCCCCCCCCTCTGAGTCCAAGTACTGTCCTCTCCCCACATCTTATTTGTAAGAGCTTTTTACATACCACAGGGCCCCATTCAGTCTAACATCTTCTATGTACTCAAACACTGATCTCTTCTCCTCTCTAGCGGGGGTTTGTTACACTTGAAACCATCTTCTATGATTTTTCCCCCCACACAATCCCTCCCTTCATTTTACACAAGGGACCGAGGCACAATTCTGCTGTTTTCTGATTGTAAAGCAGCTGTAGTGTACTAGGGGCACAAACAAAAAATTTTCCGCCCCCACCCCCAGGAGAAAACCCGAGGCACAATCTGAAATTTTTTCGATTTTAAAGCAGCGCAGTCACTGAAAGCTGTGGCGTCTAGATGAATTTTTTGCCGGCCCCCTTTTTTCTAGTAAAAGGCAGAATGCCCGGCACTGGGGGGAACAGTGTTTACAGAAAAAAAAAAAAGGGCTTTGAAAACAAGACACTTACAAATGACCCAAAGCAAAATTTTCTTTTTTTACTGTCCTCTATTTTAAAGACATTTAATGAAAGAACAACCCATTAAAAAAGGCCCCAAAAGACCTGGTAAAGCCGGCCTGGAAGTTGGGGAAAGGCCTTCCACCCAACACTACACGGGGCGAAAAAAAATGCCTAGCCGCATTGTAGATAAGCTAATGACTACAAGTGTCAGTATCCCAGCGTAACTGCCCCAAAACTGATGGTATTCCCCACCAATGCCAGGGTGAGGTCTTTGGGCCTTAATTTTATTTAAATTTATATATATTATATTTTTTTTTTTTGTTTTGGTAAATGGTAGGCAGAAACAAGGTCCAAGGTCCACAAACACCTCTGACTTTGAAGTTCCCCTTGGCTTTATTGTAGCAAGATCCAGCAAAATAGGAAGTAGTAGCAACATGTGTGGATAAATACACATGTAGTCTAGTCTCTAAATAGAATTTATATCCTAAACTGAATCAGATCAAACGCACGGTTTTCCCTTAGATTGGCATCCAAACTAGCCTTAATATAGTTTTTTGGAGCAAACAAAAATTTGAAGAAAAAGCCTGATATTGGGGGTGGGACTGAAAATTACCGTGTTTGATGGTTAAACCTGTGTGGTTTTGCACAGCAGTTGTTGTCCATGAGCCCCCAATAAAACCAGAATCCCCACCCTTTTTCTTGTGACAGATCAGTTATAGAGATGGAAAATCCATTCTATAGGGTATTGCTTTAGAAGAATATGTAAGGATGTTTATGAACCTCATTCTGATATATAGAACAGTCAGCAGTGTTTCTGATCAAATCTGTTGTGTGAATAAAATGGTAAATAATGATGATTTACAAATAAGTGAAATGGTGCAGGGCTGAGTACTCATAAATTGGGAAGACGCTATTTTTAAAAAAGGTTTTTAGTAAAGGGGTTTTTGAGAAATTTTAAGGCAATTTAATTAAAAAAATTTTACATATGTTTTTTGTAAAGGGGATGGGATAAATTTATTAAAAAATTTGGGGGGAAAAATTCAGAAGTGTGTGCGATTATATTATGGGTATTGGTTGCAAGATTTCTGAAGATTATATAGGAGCCTGAACTTCCTGGATCGACAATCGGCTTAGAAAACAGTCATCTGAAACTAAGTTTCATTGATTTGGCTGACTGTCATTTGTTTACAGGGACCTCCTGACTCTCCCCAATAAGATGATAGGACATGTTGAAAAAAATGCCCGCCTCGGGACCCAAGAGATAACACCCCCCGGGTGCTGGGCCCGGGGTTTTCTTTCAATCCCTATTAACTTCCACAATGTATGAAAAAAGTTTTTTGGGCCCAAAAATCATAAAGTGGCTCTTTTTTTCATTTTGCTTTATTTTTTTAAAAATTCTTACCTAATAAACAATTCCCCCCCCCTTTTTCATACTTAATTCCAACCCCCCCCCCCCCCCCCCCAAGCTAAACACTCTTCCACTACATTTAGTTCTGGACTGCTCCCCTTGCGAACCTTGCCCCCGTTTTCCCTGTTCCTCGCTTTGGTCCTTGATCTCCAGGTTTGCTCCAACACCCCCCCCCGTTTAATTGGGACTTTCCCATTTTAAATTCCGCCTTGTACCCCCTTGTGAGATTACTGTGCTCTGCTGGTAATATTACTGAATGTAAAAGGGAAAAAAATGCAATTTCGGGAAACAGTCTAGTATCCTTTAGTCAACAACATTGAAACACCCAGCAAAGGCTGAAACTACACCCCAACCTTCAATTTATTTTAATTCAAAAAAACTTGCTGCCATGTTAGTTCTAGTGAGGAGGAAAATTTTATGGGCTTACAGTTTTCATTTACAAAAACATTGCATAAACAAAATCCATTCAAATTTTATTGGAAACTGTTGATGATCACCTTTATCATCTGGTCTGAAATCATGAGGGTAGAACCTGGAATCTGTATTTAAACCCAATCACAGATCATTTTTTCTCCAAAGTTTCCATGATTTAGGGTTCCATTGGCTAACCAAAAAATTTTCTTTTCAACGGGAATCGAACTTTACCTTTCCTTCTGAATACTGCAAGGGTAGTTGTCATCCAAAGTTATTTGTCCAAAAACAAATACGAGTTTTCAAGAGTTCTTGCCACCTCAGTATGTCTGTAGCAAGAAAAAAGCTGATCAATTACCTCCTTATCATCCTTACAATTGTCCCATCGAGCTGCTTCCTACAACCTCTCTGAACCAGAATTAAAAGTACTCAGGGAATACTTAGATGAAATTTTAAAAAAGGCTTCATTCGACCTTCCTCATCCTCAGCTGAGGCACCCTTGTTCTTTGTAGAAAATAAAGACTCGACCCTGCAGACATGTATCGACTACAGAAAACTAAATAAAATTGCTATTAAGAATCATTATCCTCTTCGCTTAATTCCTGAGTTGCTGGAAAGACTTCGTTCTGCCAAGATTTTTACCAAACTAGATTTAAGAGGGGCATACAATCTCATACGCATTTGTCCAGGGGATGAGTTGAAGACTACCTTTAGGAGCAAATCATCTCGTAACTGTTCTTACGGACCACAAACATTTTCTAGATTCAATTTTATTATTAATTATCGAGCAGGTTCAAGAAATGGCAAAGCTGATGCTTTGTTGAGGATTCTTGCTTAACCACAGAAGAGGTTTAAAATGGAGTCTACTATTTCAGAGATGGATACCAGAATGACTCTTGTCTTAAAATCCTTGTAAATATATGGATCTCTCTTTTAAAGTGGGGTTTTGGAAGTAGGAACACAGATTATATGTACCTGAATCTGCTCGACTTGAAGTCCTCAAACTAGTCCATGATTCTAAACTTGCAGGTCATCTTGGAGTCATGAAAAATTATGAACTACTGCTTCTTTCATTTTAGTGGCCTAATTGTAAGAAAGATGTTAAAAAATATGTTTCCTCTTGCTTAACATGTGCATGAAACAAGGTACCATAATCCTCTCCTCTAGGTCTTCTTCAACCTCTTCCAGTTCCATCCAGAGCCTGAGGATTAATTTCTATGGATTTTATTGGGGATCTTCCCCCCATCTTATGAAATGACTACCATTCTTGTTGTTGTGGACTGTTTTACAAAAATTTCCAATTTCTTACCAACTAGAGAAAGTCCTACTGCTGAACAAACTACAGAATTACTGGTCAAGGAAATATTTAGACTGTATGGAATTCCTGGCAATGTAGTTTCAGATAGAGGTATTCAAGGCACATAACGATTTTGGAAAAACTTCTGTACAGCCTTAGGAGTCACTGTTTATCTACTGCCTATCATCCCCAGACTGAAAGGACTGCCAGACTGAAAGGACTAACCAAACTCCGGAACAGTACCTTTGCTGTTTAATTTTCTACCTTCAAGATGATTGGGTGAACTATTTACCAACAGCAGAGTTTGCCTACAACAACTTCAAACATAGTTCTACATCACAAAGCCCGTTTTTTGCTAACTTTGGTTTACACTCGGTATTTATTCCTAATCTACCATTAAGTACATTTATTCCTGCTATTACCCACAGACTAAATTGAAAGAAACCCAGAAAAAACTAATAGAGATGCTACAAGAAGCTCAAGAAGAATATAAGAAATCAGCGGATAAACATCGCAAAGCTCAGTCAACTTTAAAGTTGGTGATAAGGTTTGGCTATCTATTAAATATCTAAAAACACATATTCCATCTCCAAAGTTGGGTCAGAAATTCATAGAACCTTTTCAGATTTCGACACAAAGTAGCTTTCCATTTCAAACTGAAAATCTACCCGGTGTTGCACATGTCATTGCTCAAGCCATTCAATGAAAACTCCTTTCCAGGAAAAATTCAACCACCTCCCGCACCAGTAAAGATCCAAGGGCAAGAAGAGTACATTGTTGAGAATATTTTGGACTCTAGAATGTTCAAAAGTCGGTTGCACTATCTCAAACAATGAAAGGGTTATGGACCAGAAAAAAATTCATGGGAACCAAAAAATATTCATGCACCTAGGCTTACAAAGGCCTTTAATTGGAGACATCCAGAAAAACCAGCCCATGAGATGTCCAGAAAGGAAAGGACTACTGTCAGGGATTTAACTCCAAGACTCCTGCATCCCAAACCACAGCTTTTCTCCCTGAGATATTTAGTCTTCTAGACAGCTCCTCTTCTGAACCTTGGCTACTTCCTTGTTCTCCCAATTTTTGCCCATGTTTAATTGGACTTCCTATTTAAGTCCCCACCTTGTACTTCCTCTTTGTGGGATTATTGTGCTCTACCAGTAATCTAGCTAGTTTTCCTGTTCTGCTCCTTATTCTGATTTCTACTGTGCACCATTCTTTATCTTTCTTCATGAAAACAATTCCTGCCTAATCCCTAAATTGACGCTGCTCAAACTGTGCATCGACCTTTGGCTTTCTTCCTGACTATGATTCCTGCCTACTCCTCAAGAACTGAAACCGCCCGCATATGGCTCTGCTCGGCTGACCATGCTTCCTACAAGTAGGTACCCTAGTAGTTACAACATCAGACTCCAAACCAGCTCCAGTGGAAAAATTTGAGGTTCTTGCCCTTCCCACGGGAAAATAAAGGGGGAAACGGGGAGTAATTTTTTAAACCCTTACAAATTTTTTTTTTTATGTAATTGTTTTAAATGAAAAGCAAAAATTTAGATAAAAGATTTGAGTTTATTTTTTTTGGTTTTTCAAGAAAAGGGTGACAATAAGTTTGGGGGGAAAAATTTTAATAAACTTTAATTGGGCAAATATTGGGAGGTGTAATATTTCAAGCTCTCCTTTGTGCATATGAACAACAGAGCAGAGTTAATGACCATTGTGTCTTATGAGGTTGAATGTGGAGGAGATACAGGCAAGTCAAAAAGTGGATTTTGGAAGGAAAATGGGGAGTGATGATTTTAGTATGATTAATCTTTTTTTTAAAGGGACCCTAAATTAAAAATTTTAGTGTATGAAATTTTTATAATGGTGACGGGGAAAAAATGAAGGGCGGGGGACAGGGGATTTGCCCTTTAAAAAGGGGACCTTGATAAATTAAAAAATGAAAAAAAATTGGGATATAGAAAAGAAAAAATATAAAAGGGAAAATTTAAGTGACATATACTCAAATATCTAAGTAAAACCACCCCCTGCAAGGATTTTTTGCCATTAAAATATGTGATATAACTGAAATAACAAGAGATCCATGGTATTATTCCCGTTTTCAGAATCGATTTCCAGCAAGCATTTGATAAGAATATATATAGATTTTTTTGTGTAACGATTGAGGAATTTCTTGCATACGCAACACATTTCAAATCCATTCACACACCTTGAAGAGATTTCTTTTCTTTTTCTTTAAACATTCTTTGGTGAACTGTTGGTGTGCTTGATGGTTGAGTCAGTGGTTGCGTTCCACTTAACTCAGACCTATCACCCTCAGGGAATGCTCATAAAGGAACAAAAGACTGAAATATAAACACTTTCTCAGATATGTATACTAGGAAAATAAAAGCATTTCCCCTGTGATTAGATAATCAATATCTAGCCACTTAAGAAGGGAGACTGAAGTTGGCTGAAGTCTGATTATTTAAAAAGGAAAGGGCATAAAGGGATCACTATTTTGGGCAGCTTTTCTGGGATTCCCTTTATTTTCCCCCTGAGCTGGGAAAGTTCACTCTTAAGGGTTGAATTTGTAATTTTGCAGCCAGTGAACACAGGGGAAATCTGTGCTCCTAACTTCATTCTGGATGTTATTATGTTAGCATCAATATAATCTGGATTCCTAGGTTTTTGGTAGACCCAAAAATTGGGGGGCTGTAACCCGCGAACAGGGTTAAAAAAAACCAAATTTCCAACTTTTCCAACTTGTATGTAGAAGAAAACTAAGAAGAAAAATATTTATTTAGTGGAAATTTTTAAAAACCAGTTTAAAGGGAAAATGAATTTTTGGGACTGGTTACGGTTTAATTTTAAAAAATAAATATTCCCCAAAAACCCCAAAAAAAACAAAATTTGCTCACCTGTTTTAAAAAAAGGGGGCCCCAAAAACAATTGTCCAAAACCCACAGCGGGAAAAAACCCCAAAAACATCTGACTTTGGCAAAAACACCCACTCGGGGGAAATTTTACCTTGAAGATTTTTTTCCCGGGGGAGGAAAAAATATAGACCCCACAGTTTTGAATCAGGGGTGATCACCAACCCTTTTTGGAAGGGAAAAACCCCCACTAGCTGGAAAAGGGTTCGGGCCACCGTCCCAAACAAAAAAACCCAGCCAAAAAACGAACCAGACTTATTTCACACAGCAAAAAATTTCCCAAAGGAAATGGCCCCCCCATCCCCCCAACTAGGAAGCGAGATATGACATGAAGAGCAGAATCACCATATGCAGGAGGCTAAAGCCCATAACTGCTCCATATGCTCAGGAACAGTGGTAGGTATGCAACACATTAATGAAAAAACACAACCAAAGAAGAAACAGATGTGCCCCACATTTAAAAAGAAAAAGAGGTAAATAAAAACCCTTTAAAAAAAAAAAAATGGGGGAATTAAAAAACAAAAACTTTTGGAAAATAAAAAAAAATATAAAGGCAATAATAGACATTACAAAAAGTCATTCCTAATAATGAAACAATTTATATTCTCAAATTAAGTCCTTTGTAAAAATAAAGAATCTTTGTTGAGAATGACTAAAATAATTTTTAAAAGCCCCCTTATTTGGGGGGAGGCGCCAAAAAAAAAATGGCCATTGTCCTTTAAAAAAGGGGACGGGGGCTCCACCCCCCGGTTTGTCCCTTAAAACAAAAAGGGGAATTTTTAAAAGCGAAATAAACCGGGGCGGGAAAAATATCCGTCGGGGGGTTTAAAAAACCTTGTGAAGGGGCCTAAGAGCACCCAAAAAAAATTCACGGCTAAAATAATTAAATTTCCCTTTTAGTGGGCGAAAAGGTGAACCAAGCTTTCAACCAAAGGGGCCGGGAGCTAAAGGAGGTGCACGGTTTGCAGGGCTACGGGGCCCCCTTTTACAGGGAAAAAAAGGGCTCCGGTATTGGAAATTTGGCCCCATGGTAACTGGCAAAAGCCCCAATCACTTTTTTCACCAGGGCCCCAAAAAACATGTATATATGTGGCGGGAGCAAGAACAAACCCCAAAGGGGGAAAAATGGAAGGTTTAGCCCTTTTGGGAAAGGGGCCCTAGTTATAGGGGGTGCAGATGGTAACCAGGGCCTTTAGTTATCTATTTAAAGTTTCATGGCCCCATCGCAGCTAAATTTAAAAGGGGCCCCCACCCATTGGGTTTGTTCCTATTTTTTAACATACACCTGGGGGCCCCCCCTTTTGATTAAGGGGGCCCCGACAGGGGGTAAAATGCCCCCTTTTACACCCCCATTACAGTAGCCTGACCCCAAAAAAAAAGCAAAGAAATGAAATTATTTTTAATAAATTGTTTCCCAAAGCACCTTTACTATTTATGTCTTTTACAGTGGGCCCGAAACCCCCAAAAAAAACAAAAAAAAAAACCCTTTTGGACACTCAGAATTTAAAAATTTGCAAGAAGGAAAGGTATTTTTAAAAAGCTTTTTCTCAATACCCAAAAAAAAAACAGGGGAAAAAAACACCCCCTCCCCCCTCACCGGCCCCCAAGGGGAAAACCCTTTTATGTTTCCCTTTTAAAGTGAATTTGCGGGAGGCTTGGGTTTTACATACCCTTTATCAGTAATGTTGAGCCCATTATTTTTTTTACAAAGTTAAATCGGGGACATTTTTATGTTGAATTTTGGGTTTTTTTAAATCACGGCCCATAAATTTAGGTTAAAAATCTGTGCATCCTCCCATTTAAACACGCCATTTTCGGCGCTTTTATTTTCATTTTTGGGGGCCACAAATCAGCTTACAGGGAAAATTTAACAGGGTGAAATGTTGTGGGGACTCATGACGGGAAAGTGTTTTGGGTTTCGATTGGCTGGAAAAATTTACATGAAAACCTCATTTTACATAGAACAGCCCTTCCCGTTTTTCCCCCCAGTGTCCCCTCCCGCAAAACTCAAAGCAGTTGGAACGGGGCGGTCTGCCTGTGCCAAACGCTCCCGAAAATTTTTCAATTTTTTCACAGAAAAGCTCTACTGTTAAACTTGAACCTTACAAATTAGTTAGATCAGAGATTTGAAGGGTTTTATGTTTGTTAGGGAGAGAATTTTAAAAGGGGCATCTAAAACCCCTGTTTAAAATCACGGGGGGAGCGGGGGAAAGGGGGGCCCCCCCGGGGGGAACAAAAGACAAGCTCTTAAAAGAAAAAACTGGAAAAATGTTCAACCCAAAGGGGCCTTTGTGTAGACATTTCACTGCAATATATTTATTATTAAAAGTTTTCTATTTGGGAAAAAATTTCCTGGATAAAAATTTGGGAGCCTGAAACTTATATTAGGATACACAATCTTTTCTAAATAACCCGCAGGTCTCTTTGTTTAGGTGCAAAACTCCACTTTTTTTTTCAGTATACATTTCCCGATAGGGGTTCTTTTTTTAATTTTTTCCCAAATTTCCCGCTTTTTTTGAAAGCCCCCCTTGCAGTAAAAAAAAAAAATCCCGCAAAATTTTTCCCGGGCAGCCCAGGTTATAGGGGGGGCCCAAAAAATTTTTTTTTATTTCCCAATACATTTCAGATTTCTTTTTTTTTCACTTTTGGGGGCAGTACGGGTTTGTTCATTGGGCACCTTTTTCACTTAAATGTGAATACAGCAATTTTGTAGTCACCACAGGTGGGGGAATTGGGAAAAGGGGGCCAAAAAAGCCTTTTTTTTATCCAAAAACATTTAGATAAAAGTGTTTTTTTCCCTTTGGCGCACTTTAAAACTTTGTTTTATAAACTACTTTTTGCCCCGTTTAAATGGGAATACAGCAATTTTGTAAATTTACCACAGGTGAATTGAAAGGTGGCCCAAAAAAAACCTTTTATTATCCAAAAAACATTTCAGAAAAGGGGTTTTTTTTTTAACCCTTTGGGGCACTACAAACTTTTTTCATTTAGGGCACCTTGCACTTAAAAAAAGGGAAAACCGGGAATTTGTAGTTACCACAAAGGGAATTAAAAAAGGGCCAAAAATTGGGTTTTTATTTATCCCAAAACTTTTTGGGTACGTGTTTTTTTTTACTTTGGCGCACTACAAATTTGTTGATAAAGCTCTTTTGGGATTTTAAAAGTTAAAAAAGCAATTTTGTAGTCACCACAGGTGGGAAATTTAAAGGTGCCAAAAATTTCCTTTTTATTATCCAAAACTTTCAGAACTGTTTTTTACTTTGGCCAACCCGGCCTTTTTTGATAGACACTTTGCAG
>JAODAL010037409.1:0-40415 GCA_025379985.1 Phyllomedusa bahiana
GGGACAGCTTTCTTGTCTGAGCTGCTTTAACAGCATTTAGGGAGATGCTTTACAGCAGCTTCATGCACATAGGAGACTTAACACATTGGTGTCACCTTTCAGTCTAACCCTGCTTGTGCTGACAATGAGGAGACTACTGAAAATCTTTCTGTACAGAACAGGAAGTGTCAGACAATTATGAGGCTTAGTGGCCAAAGTGAAAACTGCATGGCTTAAGAATTATTCAATAATATTGAAAACGATATGGAAAATTAAAAAAAAAAACATAACCAAAAATCCCTAAGAAATGTGTTGAACATAAAAACGTGCGTTAAACAATAGGTCATTTTTCCTTTTAAGACACCCTCTGCAAACCACTCAGTTTGCTGGAGGAAGGCAAAGCCAGTCAGGTACTTCCCCTGCAAAAATGTAGCATTCCATGGTATCCATTCAGATGTAATACAAGATCGGCTAGAGTCACTCGTACAGATCAGCTCTCCATTGTGACTCAGCGGGCGACTTCTTGAAGGCTCATTTGCCTTACATAGCATAAGAATAGGGGTTGTAGTTACCCATCTATAAGACAACCAATTGCAACTCTCCTGGAGACTCCCAGAAAAAAAGTCGGCAACTCTCCTGCATGACATGGGCTCATAAATTGTGTCCGCACCATTCACAGCAGGTGTCGACAGTAATGTACAGCTGGGCTCCTGAAATAATCCTGCCTGAACAACCCTCTAGATATAATAGTGGCTGCGGCATCTATATGGTTGACAAAAGCAAGGGGGCTTCCTCTGTCAACCATCAGCACCCCTGCAACATAACCGCAGAGTGCAAATGACTATAAAGGTAGATGGAGGCCAAATAAAGGCCTCAGGTGCATAAGTCTAGTAGGCCCTGCCCAGAGTCAAACTAGTTTTATAATGGGCCAAAAAAGTAAAAAATAAAAAAAAAAGGTTAAAAAAAAGTTTGAACATACAAAAAATAAATTAAGCAACAAAAAAAACCCAAACCAGTTTCACCAAGGAAATATTTTATTTTGTAAAAAAAATATAAATATAAAAAAATGATGTATATTAAGTTATTAGGTAATTCTGCATCTATAACCACCCATTCTAAAAAATTCTCATGGTCTGTACTATGAAAACTGCAAAAAACACACAAAAAAATTCCAAAGCCATTTTTGTTCATCCAGCCTCACAAAAACTGAATAAAAAGGGATGAAAAACTCTAATGTATCCCAACATGGCACTAATGAGAATGTCAACATATTTCCTTGGACAGAAAAATGAAAAAGTTATGTCTAAGGGCGACATGTATGATCGGGTTTTTCACCTTTTTCTGGCGTAAAATGCACCTGAGCCGGCTCCGATGTCTAATGCGCCTAATGAATGTGTTAGGCGCATTAAAAAGTGTCGAGTCTTACGAACAATGCGCCTAACACATTCATAAAGGGGTGGTCTGGGGGCGTCGCACCACACTCGTAATATTAGACACATATATGAATATGGTTCAGTAAAACTAGGCGCATTACTGCTCGGACAGGCAAACCTATCTAAATGTGGTCTGAGCCTTAGAAGTCGAAGTGGAGCTAGATTTGCTTTAAAGGGGTTGTCTCACTACAAGAATTGCTTTCTATGTTATAGATCTTGCAAAAACAAGTCACTTTGCAATATGTGTCCATTAACAGTTTCCTACTTATTTCTAGATATCCCCTCTTGTTTGGGGGTCCTGGGGAATCAAACCGCTCCTCAAAGGTCGGGGGTATAGCTACAGACCTGGTGTCCTCAGCAACTCAGCACTGCAGGCCAGTAGTAGCCAGTAAACCGGCCCTGAATTAAAAAATGAAACTGAGGAAACAGGACTGAGGTGAGATGAATCGATATAATGAGACAACCCCTTTAAGGGAAAAGAAAATGTCCAATATTTCTCAACTTCCACCAGTGCAATAATAAAAAGTAATTTCTGATAATTATCAAACTATATAAAATTAATATAAAAATAAATAATATCCCCAAAATATAAAAATATCTTCTATAAAATGTATTTAAAATTAATAGAATCTAAAAAATAATTTTACATTAAATAACCCACTGATGGAGATGACAGATTTTTTTTATTTTTTTACTACATTAAATTTGAAATGTATTTTTGCTGCCCTCGGCCTTTATTCTACATACAGCAAGAGCCAGCACAGCACAGGTCTTGCTGGGACCTCTGGTCCACCAAGCAAGATCAGTACCATAGTTTCTATTCACGGACATGCTATTCTAATGACTTTTTTTTATTTCAGCCTTCTATAGCCTTTATACATGTTTGGTGCATTAGTAATGTGCCAAAGTTCCGTAATGCACCAAACACACAGACAAGGCCCATTGAACTTTAGACACATTTATAATCACACAAAAATCACTTCATACATTCAGGCACATTGTACACTGAAAACGAGACTTGACAATTCACTTTGAAGCGCCTCCTTTCATACATGTCTCCCTATGTGTTAAAAACACCCCAAAAATCAAATTAGATTATTTGAAGTGACAACTATGATTTACGGATGTGAGTAGGGGCCTGCAAAAAAAAGAGGTGTAGCCTTAAAAAAGGGTGTGGCCTAATAAGGAGTGAAGGATTTCTTACAGCTCGCACACCAGGCAGCTTGGGCAAACCCCCACCCCAAAATGGGCATTCACAGGCGGTCTGGAGACGTTCTCACCCAGTTTGGGGTGTTCAGAGCTGGTTCTCGGTCCACCTGGGGTAATTCACGGGTACTTTTGTCCGCCCCCTCCTGCCAAATTGTGCAAGTCTGGTGTAACTGGAGATAATTTTTAAAAGTTGGCAAGTATGGATAATGGTAATTTCCCAGATGATTTAAAGGGGTTTTGCCACTAAGTAAAATTGACGTGGGAAGTTTGTAAATTAAATAATAAACATTTTCACCATTCATCATTATTAAAAATTTTGGCCGTTTTTTGTCTTAGCTGCTCCTTTAGTGATCCATTGTTTAACAGCGTCTCCAGGGATACGACCAAGCTGTGAGCCCCTCAGTCCTGGTTCAGACATGCTCAGACATCACCTCTCCTTTATGGAGCTACTGAGGGGTCAAACCCAGGTGCTGTCATTCTACTCCTGTCCTCTGTACTCCTCAGTAATTAGTCAAATAGTGCAAACAAATTTTAAAAAGAAACCTCAATCAGGTCTGTGCATTGATAAAGTGAAAAAAAATCCACAGGTTTGGTTTCTGCAGGGATTTGAACCTAGGATCCTTGTGCCTGGAGGCAAAAGTTTTACCTCTGAGCTACTTTGTAACTACTCACAGCTCTTTACATAAACAGACCTTTCTTTGACTAGAGAGAGGAAAGGTCTGGTGATGCCATCCTGCTGGGTCACATGATATGTAATTCAAACAAATCACACACGCCCCCTTCTGAGCACACAGAGCTGAAGAGCTGGATGCAGGAGGTATAAATGAGATTGTGGCAAAACCCCTTTAAGAAACCAAAAAAATAAATCTTGCATTATTGTCTTGTTCGTGTTTTATTAAAAATAAATGTCTACTTAATTGAAATCCATATTTCTTTCATATACAGTAGATGCTGATGTCTTTCATTTATTATCAAGGATTTGTTCTGCAAATCTCCTGGCAGCAGGAAGTTACTAGAATTTATTATAATGCTGTTTTTACATCTGCTGTGCACTGCAACATGATGGGGGCGCTATAAACTTCATTCAACCATAGCCGTGCCGAGGTGCTGACGGAGAAGGCCCAATGTTTGTGTGTCACAAATATATAGGGTCAGCAGCCGGCAATCAACCAATTACCGACACGCTGGCCCTTTGAATCTCAGAGAGCCGGCATGTGCCCTAGGGAGCGGGAATGTGTGCATTGGGCAGCAGAGGAACACGGGGAAGCAGGAGCGTGGCAGGGTAAGTATTTGTTAGAAGAATAAGTGCGTCCGCCGGGCTGGCCAAGGGAGTGCGAGTGCGCCCGCAGCTCGACATGCAGACCGCAGCCCCATTCGTCCCCGCCGCCGGGCTGGCAGAGGGAGTGCGAGTACGCCCGCAGCTCGACATGCGTACTGCAGCCACACTCGTCCCCGCCGCCGGGCTGGCAGAGGGAGTACGAGTGCGCCCACAGCCTGACATGCGGGCTGCGCAGCCACTCATGACAATAGCTTTGCAAATGTGCAGTGAGCATGTAACTTTTTGTTTAAAAGGGTTGTCCAGTTCAATTTTTTTTTAGTTCATTAAGCTCACTGTGGCCTAAACAGTCTTTGTAGACTGTACTGAATTTGTTTGTATATTTTACATATCGGATTTGCTCATTATTTTTATTACCATTATTTTGGACTTAAAGGGAACCTGTCACATAGATTATGCCCCCCTTGCTGAGGACAGCACAAGCTAGTGTCAGACATTCTGTTTCCAGTGCTGTGTCCCTTATTCTGTAAGATGCTGGAGTTTTAGAGCATTTAATGCTCAAATCTTATTCATGAGCAGGTGTTAGCCCCGCCCACCATAGGATAGCCCCGCCCACTGACAGTTATTCACATGTTTCTACCTATTCAAAGTAATAGGTTTGTCAGTTGAGGTGGGTGGGGCTAGCCTCAGGTGGGCGGGGATTGAAAAAAAACTGACTCTTTGAATGACTCTTTTCTGGCTGAAAACTGCAGATTTGAGCATTAAATACACGAAAACTATAGCATCTTACAGAATAAGGGACACAGCGCTGGGAACAGCAGGTCTGACACTAACTTGTGCTGTCCTCAGCAAGGGGGCATAATCTATGTGACAGGTTCTCTTTAAGTGATCGTCTACTAGAGTGGGTGGGCGGCTACACTATAGAGACGCCGCCCTCCTAACTAGCACATGCCCAGGAGATAATTATTTGATTTTTATTGTGAAACACCCGTCAACTCAAAATATACAATACACCCCCTACATGAATTCTCTGAGAGGTGCTAAATCCTAAATGGTGTGACTCCTGGAAGGTTTCCCCTGTCCAGGTACTTTCGGGGTTTTGCAAATGAGACATGGCACCCACCAAAAACTGCATTCCAAATAAAGATCCTTCCATTGTACGCCTGCGCCCAAACAGCAGTTTACACCCAGATATAGGGTACTGCAGGATTTGGAAGAAATTGTGTAATACATTTTGGGGTGTTTTTTTTGTAGGATTCCTTGTGAAAATGAAACATTTTCAGCTAAAACTGCAGATTGTTGGGAAAAAATTAATTTTTCATTTTCACGGCCAAACGCCAGTCTGAGCCTGTTATATTGGATATCTGACTATCCATTATATCGGATAATGATGGTCTGAATCCCCTGATGAACCCTCCTACATGTGTGAGGGGGAAACGCGTTGGGATGAACCTATAATACAGAAGATAAGGTCGTATGTGATATAATATCTTATGCACATAGGCACTGTAGTTTCAGTAAGTGGGTGATTGATATCTATGTCTCTTCTAAGTCTATAAAAGTGTAATATATCATATGAGTCAAAGATATATATGGTGTAATTGCTGATGTACATAGGTTTTGATCAAAAAAGAAAGGGGTTGATGGACATCTATGCCTCTTTTAGCATATTGTCTATGGGTCACAGTAGTATGTTAATTGTGGAATATGGGCATGCTAGGTACTCAATAGGGCGAGCCAGCAGAGGTTGGGCTGTCCTTTTTGGGACGAATTCCCAGCCTATTATAGGGTATTATAGGGAATTCTGAGGGAGAGATTTTGTATATTTATGCTAAAGCTTGAATAGCATACCTCTGACTAGTGTTGATGCTGTGTTGGTGCTGCTTACCACATTGGTTATAGGTCTTTATGTGGTTATATACAGTGCCTTGCCAAAGTATTCGGCCCCCTTGAACTTTTCTACCTTTTGCTACATTTTCAGGCTTCAAACATAAAGATATAAAATTTTAATTTTTTGGTGAAGAATCAACAAGTGGGACACAATTTTGAAGTGGAACGAAATTTATTGGATATTTTAAACTTTTGTAAAAAATAAAAAGCTGAAAAGTGAGGCGTGCAATATTATTCGTCCCCCTTAAGTTAATGCTTTGTAGCACCACCTTTTGCTGCGATTACAGCTGCAGGTCGCTTGGGGTTTGTCTCTATCAGTTTTGCACATTGAGAGACTGAAATTCTTGGCCATTCTTCCTCGGCGCAGCTGGAGCTCGGCGAGGTTGGATGGAGAGCGTTTGTGAGCAGCTGGAGCTCAGTGAGGTTGCATGGAGAGCGTTTGTGAACAGCTGGAGCTCAGTGAGGTTGGATGGAGAGCGTTTGTGAGCAGCTGGAGCTCAGTGAGGTTGGATGGAGAGCGTTTGTGACAGCTGGAGCTCAGTGAGGTTGGATGGAGAGCGTTTGTGAACAGCTCGAGCTCAGTGAGGTTGGATCTAGAGCGTTTGTGAACAGCTGGAGCTCAGTGAGGTTGCATGGAGAGCGTTTGTGAGCAGCTGGAGCTCAGTGAGGTTGGATGGAGAGCGTTTGTGAACAGCTGGAGCTCAGTGAGGTTGGATGGAGAGCGTTTGTAAGCAGCTGGAGCTCAGTGAGGTTGGATGGAGAGCGTTTGTAAGCAGCTGGAGCTCAGTGAGGTTGGATGGAGAGCGTTTGTGAACAGGCTGGAGCTCAGTGAGGTTGGATGGAGAGCGTTTGTGAACAGCTGGAGCTCAGTGAGGTTGGATGGAGAGCGTTTGTGAGCAGCTGGAGCTCAGTGAGGTTGGATGGAGAGCGTTTGTGAACAGCTGGAGCTCAGTGAGGTTGGATGGAGAGCGTTTGTGAACAGCTGGAGCTCAGTGAGGTTGGATGAGAGCGTTTATGAGCCGCTGGAGCTCAGTGAGGTTGGATGGAGAGCGTTTGTGAACAGCTGAGCTCAGTGAGGTTGGATGGAGACGTTTGTGAGCAGCTGGAGCTCAGTGAGGTTTGGATGGAGAGCGTTTTGTGAACACTGGAGCTCAGTGATGGTTTGGATGGAAGCGTTTGTGAGCAGCTGGAGCTCAGTGAGGTTGGATGGAGAGCGTTTGTGAGCACTGAGCTCAGTGAGGTTGGATGGGGAGCGTTTGTGAACAGCTGGAGCTCAGTGAGGTTGGATGGAGAGCGTTTTGTGAACAGCAGTTTTTCAGCTCTTTCCACAGATTCTCGATTGGATTCAGGTCTGGACTGGACTCGGCCATTCTAACACCTGGAGACGGTTATTTGGGAACCTTCCATTGTAGATTTTGCCTTATTTTTGGGATCATTGTCTTGTTGGAAGTAAATTCCGTCCCAGTCTCAGGTCTTTTGCAGACTCCAACAGGTTTTTTTCCAGAATGGTCCGTATTTTGGGTCCCTCCATTTCCCCCTAAAACCATCTTCCCTGTCCCTGGAAAAAAAGCCCAAACCAGGTTTCCACCCCAAGTGGAAGTGGGGAGGGCTGGTTTTTGGGGGAATGTTTTTTTTTTTTTTTTTTTTTTTTTTTTTTTTGTTTTTTTTTTTTTTTAAATTTTTTTTTTTTTTTTTTTTTTTTTTTTTTTTTTTTTTTTTTTTTTTTTTTTTTTTTTTTTTTTTTTTTTTTTTTTTTATTTTTTTTTTTTTTTTTTTTTTTTTTTTTTTGTCTTGTTGGAATAATCCCCCGTCCCATTCTCAGGTTTTGCAGATCTCAACAGGTTTTCTTCCAAATGGTCCTGTATTTGGCTCCATCCTCTTCCCATCATTTTAACCATTTCCCGTCTGCTGAAGAAAAGCCCAAACATGATGCTGCCCCCACATGTGTGACGTGGGGATGGTGTGTTTAGGTGATGGCTGTTGCTTTTAGCAAACATAGCGTTTTGCATTGTGACCAAAAAATTCGATTTTGGTTTCATCTGAGCAGGGCCCCTTCTTCCACATGTTTGGTGTCTCCCAGGCGGCCCCTTCTTCCACATGTTTGGTATCTCCCAGGCGGTCCCCTTCTTCCACATGTTTGGTGTCTCCCAGGCGGCCCCTTCTTCCACATGTTTGGTGTCTCCCAGGCGGCCCCTTCTTCCACATGTTTGGTGTCTCCCAGGTGGCTTGTGGCAAACTTTAAACCAGACTTTTTATGGATATCTTTGAGAAATGGCTTCTTCTTGCCTCTTCCATAAAGGGCAGATTTGTGCAGTGTACGACTGATTGTTGTCCTATGGACAGACTCACCCACCTCAGGTGTAGATCTCTGCAATTTATCCAGAGTGATCAGGGGCCTCTTGGCTGCATCTCTGATCAGTCTTCTCTTTGTTTGAGATGAAAGTTTAGAGGGACGGCCGGGTCTTGGTAGATTTGCAGTGGTCTGATACTCCTTCCATTTCAATATGATCGCTTGCACAGTGCTCCTTGGGATGTTTAAAGTTTGGGAAATCTTTTTGTATCCAAATCCGGCTTTAAACTTCTCCACAACAGTATCACAGACCTGCCTGGTGTGTTCCTTGGTCTTCATGATGCTCTCTGCGCTTTAAACAGAACCCTGAGACTATCACAGAGCAGGTGCATTTATACGGAGACTTGATTACACACAGGTGGATTATATTTATCATCATCAGTCATTTAGGACAACATTGGATCATTCAGAGATCCTCACTGAACTTCTGGAGTGAGTTTGCTGCACTGAAAGTAAAGGGGCCGAATAATATTGCACGCCCCACTTTTCAGTTTTTTATTTTTTACAAAAGTTTAAAATAACCAATAAATTTCTTTACACTTCACAATTGTGTCCCACTTGTTGTTGATTCTTCACAAAAAAATTAAAATGTTATATCTTTATGTTTGAAGCCTGAATTGTGGCAACAGGTTGAAAAGTTCAAGGGGGCCGAATACTTTGGCAAGGCACTGTATTTTTATATGGTTTCAATAAAAGTTTCAGGAGCAGTGAATTTTTTGGATTTGCAAACCTCATTCTGTACATTTTTTATTTTTCTGTGATTCCGTGGCGTAAGTAAGCCAAAGTTCCAACTCCGACTCCTATATTAAAGGGGTTGTCTCGCTACAAAGAATAGCTTTCAAATTGTAGGGAACACAAAATAAAGACATTTTCCAAATATATTGCATTGTTCCTCTGTTTTCCTAAAGAGATACAAGTGAATTTATTACCTCCATGGCTATTTCAGTTCCCTCATAACTGACCGTAAACAAATCTCCCTGGGCTGTTTTGTTCAATGAGATAACAGAGAGTGAGTCATCACACAGGTCCACAGTGTCATCAGTGTCCTGTGCTGCCAGACAGTAAAAAGCTTGATTTATCTCAAGTAAACAGCTTCTGTAATTAGGGCTTTTGTTTTGGGGATCAGATAAGAAGTCCTTCCAGTAGTTTGAGAAGCTATCTAATCTAATTAGCATCTGAAAGCACGGGAGCTTATCTGTACAAGCAAGGATCTTATGCAAATTAGTCTGAACCAGGAAATGACAGAGAATTTCTTTCATTGCATTCTTTGAAACCCGTTGGGGAGACAACTCCTTTAAGTGATAACTTTACTGTAGTGAAATGGTAACATCAGGCTTTTTATCACCTTATGATACAATAATCAAGCTATTTAGGTAGAACATTCACTGACAAGCAAAATTGTAACAATGTTTTGATCTATTGGCTTTCAGACTCCATATCTCACCATCTACTACAGCTTTGAACATGAGACTCCCATCACTTTATATACAGCCATCTTACCTATCTTATACATAAATTTGACTTGCAAGGATTTAGCATCTGCTTAGTTCTGCAGATTCTTGCCATGTTACTGTTTTGTTCCTAAAAATCTAAATCTTAATTTGTATTATTTTGTTAATATTCTGTAAATCCACCTTTTGGCTTTCAGCACTGCCTGAATCCTTCTGGGCTCTGGATCAGATTCAAGCATGTCTTGCCCAAAATCTGATCCCAGGTCTCTTCTACACGTTCCCAATGTTGGTGCAGAATGGACCTGGGTACGAAAACAGCTTTTTCTTCAACTCTACCCACAATTTTTCAATTGGGTTGATGTCTGGGGACTATGGAGGCCAATACAGTAACTCTACTTCATTGTCATTGACCCCTTCCTTCTCCAACCTTGACGTCTGCTTCAGGTCGTTGTCCTGCTGGACACTATGTCGTCTTTTACATCCCCATAGTACTCAAGTGTATGAAGTAACGCATCTTGTAGGACACTCACATAGAGCTCAGCATTGAGGTCACCATCCATCCTGGTCAAGTATCCAACATCTTTGGCTGTGAAACAACCTCATATCATCAGGCTTCCTCCACCGAACCCGACAATTCAAGCTTCTCAATCCATTAGCCCCTTTTTCCTTAATTCTTCAAAAACCCATTTGCCCCCATCAGAGCCCTTTCTCTTGACTTTCATCTCATCGCTCCAAATCATCCATTTCCAATCTTCCATTTTTCGCATTTTTTTGCAAACTCGAGCTGACACTTCTTATAGCAAGATTGAAGTCGCGGCTTCTTCACCTTTTTTCGGGCCATCATTCCAGACCTGTGTAATGTGTGTTGCATGGTGCTTACATGGATGTCTGTGATCTCACTATTAAGAAGCATACGAGCCGCCTCCTGAGGCAGTAGAAGGGGATTCGAATTCAGAGAGGTCAATGCTGGATGGGACTGGGGGGAGAGTAGGGAATTCTTGTCCCACAACGGAGGGGGTAGAAGGTGGAAGATTGTACAATTTCGAGTAAAAAATGTGGAATGTTTTGCAAACCTCCTTCGTAACCACTTGGGGATCTAATCTGAGGTATTTATGATTTAGCCATCCGATGCCTCAGCGCCCTCGCCAACATCCTCCCGCTCTTATTACTATATTCGTATAGCCGGCTACGGCCAACCTGCAGGAATCGTCGCCAGGAAGATTCCAATAGTCGCCTCACCTCGATCCCAGCAGAGAGGTGTCTGCCGCTAGGGCTCGCTTATGCTGGAGTTCTAGAGCAGAAACTCTAGACAGGGGCAAGCTTAGCTTGGCTTGCGTTATCCTTCTTTAACCTCGAGCCATGCCTGATCAGGGCCCCCCGCACAACACACTTGATAGCTTCCCACTGAACTGTCGGGGCAGAGGTGTCAGTCAGATGATCCTGCATAAAGTGCGCAATGGTTTGGGAGATATCTGCTAAACAGGCAACATCTAATAACAGGGGCTCATTTAGACGCCATGAGCAGGCAGGTCTCGAGGAAGAAGGCAATGTTAGCGAGCAATAAACAGGAGCATGGTCAGGTAAAACAATGTTGCCCACTGAGGTAGTAGAAACCCAAGGGAGAGCACTATGGGATACCAGGATATAGTCCAAATGACTGTAAGCATTATGAGGATGAGAGAAGAAACTAAAATCGTTATCGTTAGGATGCTGCAGCCGCCAAACATCGCACAGCTGGAGCAAAGTGTAAGCTTTTTTTTAACCCCTTAAGGACCCGGCGCTTTTTTTGTTGTTGACACGTTCGTTTTTCCCTCCTCGCCTTTCCATAGCCATAACTTTTTTATTTTTCCACCTACATAGACCTATGAGGGCATCCATCTGCCGCCGCTGCTCACCTGCAATCCCCCTGCATCCATCTGCCGCCGCCGCTCACCTGCGATCCCCCTGCATCCATCTGCCGCCGCCGCTCACCTGCGATCCCCCTGCATCCATCTGACGCCGCCGCTCACCTGTGATTCCCCCTGCATCCATCTGCCGCCGCTGCTCACCTGTGATTCCCCCTGCATCCATCTGCCGCCGCTGCTCACCTGCGATCCCCCTGCATCCATCTGCCGCCGCCGCTCACCTGTGATCCCCCTGCATCCATCTGCCGCCGCCGCTCACCTGCGATCCCCCTGCATCCATCTGACGCCGCCGCTCACCTGTGATTCCCCCTGCATCCATCTGACGCTGCCGCTCACCTGTGATCCCCCTGCATCCATCTGACGCTGCCGCTCACGCTGTGATCCCCCTGCATCCATCTGACGCCGCCGCTCACCTGCTCGATCTCCCTGCATCCCTCTGCCGCCGCTGCTGTCCTGGGATTCCCCCTGCATCCATCTGCCGCCGCTGCTCACCTGCAATCCCCCTGCATCCATCTGCCGCCGCCGCTCACCTGCGATCCCCCTGCATCCATCTGCCCGCCGCTGCTCACGCTTGCGATACCCCCCTGCATCCATCTGACGCTGCCGCTCACCTGTGATCCCCCTGCATCCATCTGACGCTGCCGCTCACCTGAGATCCCCCAGCATCCATCTGACGCTGCCGCTCACCTGTGATCCCCCTGCATCCATCTGACGCCGCCGCTCACCTGTGATTCCCCTGCATCCATCTGACGCCGCCGCTCACCTGCGATCCCCCTGCATCCATCTGACGCCGCCGCTCACCTGTGATTCCCCCTGCATCCATCTGCCGCCGCTGCTCCCCTGGGATTCCCCCTGCATCCATCTGCCGCCGCCGCTCACCTGCGATCCCCCTGCATCCATCTGACGCTGCCGCTCACCTGCGATCCCCCTGCATCCATCTGACGCTGACGCTCACCTCCGATCCCCCAGCAGGAGGACACCGCCGCTCACCTGCGATCCCCCAGCAGGAGGACACCGCCGCTCACCTACGATCCCCCGCCCCGCCGCCCCCTGCGCTTTTCGCATCCGCGTTCAGGATGCAAAGCGCAGCTGATGCGTACCCGGAGTGTGGAGCGCTTTTGGACAGGTGCCAAAAGCGCACTCCATTATCTCCTATGGGCTTTCACTTGCGTAGAACGCAAGAAGAATTGACATGTCAATTCTTAAAGCGGACGCGCCCAGCGCAGCGCCGGAGACCTCTCACAAGCGCATGATCTCCCGTGGGAACAGCGATGCGCTTTTGCCATTGAACTCAATGTTAATCACACGGACAATTGTTAGATCCATTTTGCGGATCCGTGAAACGGATGACAAAAACGTCGTGTGAACAAGCCCTTTAACTCCACTGATCAAAGTGCAATATTCAAAGGATACTCTTGAAATGAGGAATCTGTCCCCAGAGATTTTTTTTCAGCCACTCAGAGCCAGCAAATGGCTTTCAAATCCATCAGAGGCGTAACGTCAAGCTCTTGGGCCCAAAGTGCAAAAGTGCAATGGGGCCCCCCAGTTACCATGCGGCATTTACAATATTGATGTCTTCTTATGTGGCAGGAGGGCTTTTGGGCTCCCTCAGGCTGCAGGGCCTGGTAGCGACTGCTGCCGCTGCAACCCCTATAGCTACAACCCAGAAATCCATCACCAATGTAAAGCCCAAATTTCCAGCATGGCTTGATGCTACTGCTACTGTGAAACAGTTTATTAAGAAACTGCTTGCTAGGGTGTGCCTTGAGAGATTTTGGAGTAAAAGTATGGGAACGTGGGGAAATTGCTTATGGGATGTTGTACCTACTCATTGTCCTCGCCTTTTTTCCCTGTCTGTCAATGACAATGTCTCTACTTTTTTTTTTAGGTGGACGAGGAGGTTTGGCCTTTGAAGGAATCCACGACCATCTGGTAAGTTATCACGATACACACAGGCTTCCTGTTATCATATCAGCACATTATATATAGTGGAATGGTTCGTTTTATACACCACTCTATTAAAGAGAACCCTTCACATAGATTATGCCCCCCTTGCTGAGGGCAGCACAAGCTAGTGTCAGACCTGCTGTTCCCAGCGCTGTGTCCCTTATTCTGTAAGATGCTGTTGTTTTAGAGCATTTACCCCTCAAATCTTATTCATGAGCAGGTGTTAGCCCCGTCCACCAAATAATAGCCCCGCCCACTGACAGTTATTCACATGTTTCTACCTATTCAAAGTAATAGGTTTGTCAGTTGAGGTGGGCGGAGCTAGCCTCAGGTGGGCGGGATTTGAAAAAAACTGACACACTGAAGGACTCTTTGAATGACTCTTCTGGTTAAAAACTGCAGATTTGAGCATTAAATACACGAAAAACTACAGCAGCTTACAGAATAAGGGACACGGCGCTGGAAACAGCGGGTTTCTGACACTAGCTTTTTTCTGCCTCAGCAAGGGGGCATAATCTATGTGACAGGTTCTCTTTAAGATAAACAGACTCTCCAGTAGATAGGAGTTTTTGAGACATCTTTTTCTTATAATTAGATGAAAAATGGTTCGGGCTTCCCTGAAAAAATTCAACGATTTATTATATCCAAAGATAAAAGCGGAACATGGAGCAGGTTCCACAAAACAAGAAACCAAAGAAGCATGCGCTTACGCATTTCAGGCCGCGAATCAGCCCTTATTCTTTCTCTTGCAGGATAAGCCCACACCTGCTACCTAGAACTCCCGACCTCCTGATCGGTGCCTTATGTTTCTGCTGCTGAATGTCACCTCGGCTGCCCTCTCTATGCCATCTTCATGTCACACCTTTGCCATCACATTGTTGCCCAAGACCCTTGACTTGTAATCCTCCAACCCTGGGCTGAAACCACACCAGCCCGAAGATCCGATATGCCCCCAGGAGCCCTCTGCTTGGTTTCCATCTGGTAAATTCAGGAACAATAGCCACATATTGCAGTCCTGGGGATCTGAACTCGACACTGCACAGGTTAGGTACATCCTACAGAGGTCTAGCAACAGAGAATCCATTACACTCTTCATCATAAGTGTGGGCCCCCACACACAGACATGTGTAGACAGATATTCGCCCGATTGTTGGATTTATTCAGATCGTCAAACTTGGGGTCAGGAAGGAATTTTCCTCCCTTGAGGATGATTGACCCAGTCCTCACAGGGGTTTTTGCCTTCTTCTGGATCAATACAGCTAGAGATAGGTTTAGTATAGTAGAGTAATCAACAAAACCAGAAAATAACGAGCTTCGGAACATAAAATAAAACTAAACAAAAAATTGTTGGAAAACATTGTGAATGAGAAACATTAGATTAGTGCAAACCTATAAAATGAAGAAAAAAATAAAATCACATGTACATCACCCAGACTACATACTAAGTATAGGCACCACACATAGGCACGTAGTAGACCGATCAGATATCGGCTCATTCGGACGTTGCTGGTGGCCGGGATCACAGGAACGCACTAACCGGTAGAATAATTACACAGAGCATTTTAGAGCTGCTCCAGGGCATGTGCAGCAGCTCTGGAGCAGTTGTCAAGCTGGGGAGTATTCCAATGTAAGCCTCGTCTCTGCGGCCCTCCCTGGCCATAAATCAACGCTGTAGGGTTAAGGATTTTACCTATTTTTTTGGGATTCAAAGTAATAGGTTTGTCACTTGAGGTGGGCGGAGCTATCCTCAGATGGGCGGGGTATGAAAAAAGCGGACTCTTTTCATGACTCTTCGAATGACTCTTTTCTGGCTGAAAACTGCAGATTTGAGCATTAAATACACGAAAACTCCAGCATCTTACAGACTAAGGGACACAGCGCTGGAAACAGCAGGTCTGACACTAGATTGTGCTGCCCTCTGCCTGGGGTTCAAAAACTATGTGACGGGTTCTCTTTAAGGCTGGCAAGGGCGCCAAATGTTGAAAATGAGGATCACCATACCTGGGATCAAGAAGGAATTTTTCCCAGTGATGACCATGTTCACCCATTTTTCAGTGGCTTTGTCTTCCTCTAGATAAATAGGTTTAGTATCATAGCTGAATAACTCACACACACATTTACACGGTAATATAATAGTAATCCTAAAACTTCTAAAATAAACTCTTCTTTTAGCCCCCAACATCTTCGTGCTTGTCTTTATTTCCCTTGGATGTCAGGTAGTAAACATTGTTATAGCCCCAATGTCTTATTGTCCGGTACTATATAGACCTTGCATATCACAAGACATTATGGTAAAGGAGCTGAGAAGCTCAAGCACCCTCTGTTGGATGTAACAAATCTTCAATTTGCTTTTGACCACTGGGTCTTTGGAAATCAAAAAGGGATATTTAGCCAAGCCAGCATCACCCATCTGTAGACAGCTGTTTCGGGGTGTTTGCCCCTCGTCAGTACAGAGCAGAGCGATGCTGGCTTGGCTGAGTGGGAGGCAATGAGTGGCTCAGAAAGGGAAGATCTCTCCTTAGGGAGAGCGCCTATATAGGTATGTGGAGATTCGAAATTGCCTTTTGCACTCCATGAAGCATCTGCATATCACAAAGCATTATGGGAAAGGAGCTGAGAAGCTCAACTGCCCACTGTTGGATGTAACAAATCCTCAATTTGCTTTTGACACACTGGGTCTTTGGAAAGCAAAAAGGGATATTTAGCCAAGCCAGCACCACCCATCTGTAGACAGCCGTTTCGGGGTGTTTGCCTCTCGTCAGTACAGAGCAGAGCGATGCTGGCTTGGCTGAGTGGGAGGCAATGAGTGGCTCAGAAAGGGAAGATCTCTCCTTAGGGAGAGCGTCTATATAGGCGTGTGGAGACCTTGATGAGTTGTAAAGTATGAGGTAAAAAAAAAATGCCTATTAAAAAAAAATCAGATTTAAAGTCCAAGTGTGGTATGAACAGAGTCCTAAAGAAGATCCAGCTTTTGACAATCCTTTGATGTTCGAGGATCCCCTAAACTGTGGGAGAACCTGACCGTGTTTGATTCTCTACAGTGCCTTTAAAGGGAAAATAAAGAATTACACAGAGGTCACTGACGTCACTGGGCGCCGTGAGGACAGGGACACTGTTTGTAGCTCTTCTCCAATCTGGCCTAAATGAAGGAGCCTTCTCTGTAACTTCAGAATAACTTTATATTCTATCCAGATTTTTTTTCTATTAACCAAACAACTAATGTATCGGTTACTTAATTAATTATAAGTGAGGGTTTGTTACAATGCATCAGTGCAGGTGACAGTTGTAGTCTAGGTTGGGCACCCAATGGAGGATTGGATGCATTGAATGAAGAAGATGATAGATCTGCTACAATGCAGTCAGGAGGCTTCAGCTCATCAACACTTTTGTTATCAGATCCTCACACCAGAGAGCGACATTCATAAAGAAGGGAAGTCCTCCGTCTACATCTAGAGATCCAATAGAAATAGTAGATAGTGTAATTTCTGTGAAAGCAGGATGACAACCAATATGGCTGCAATTACAGCTCCTGAAGGGGTAGGCACCCAGCTTTCTCAGACTACTGAATACTAAGGGCGACATGTATGTATCTCGCCGGGTCGGGGCGCACCTTTCCGCTGGTTTTCCGGCGAAATCTGCGCCTGATTTATGTCGGCGCTGGGGCGCGCTCATACATAGCATGTAAAGTCCGCCGCGCCGCGCCAGTGTTTGAGGCGTAGTGCGGGACTTAGGCGCAGAAGGGACTGCGCCGAAAATCTGTTCCGATGCGAGACAGGATGAAAAACAGCGAGAAATCACTCCACATGTCCGTGCGGCATGGAGTATGAATCAAAAATCGCCTTTATAAAGGCGTAAAACATTATCAGAAAAAGAGCTCAAACGTCAAAAATAAAAAATACATAAAACAAAATCACTTTCCAATATCCTAATTCAAGAATTAGGATATTGGAAATTGCCGGGAAATACAGTAATTCAAATTCTGTAAGCTATTCTCATTGGTCAGCAGAAACCGGCCAATCAGAATAGGAGCGACAGTGAACCATTAAAACCTATGGAGAACTATTGACCAATCAGAATCGAAGGCGGGACAGTTCAAAAGACAGTAAAAATGCAGAAAAGAGCTGATTGGTTGAGCTAGCGGGGGCTTGGCTATCCCGGCCAATCAGAGCGCGAGCTACTTTCTCATAGAGTTCTATGGGGAAAAGAAATTCTGAGCGCGCTCTGTGATTGGCTAAGTTAAAAGAGGCGCGGTTATTTGGACCAATGGGAGAGCGAGCAACGCTCCTATGGGTTTTCCAATGCAATCTGAAATAAAACTGTACACTAAGCTGGACGAGCCCCCGCCGCTTCAACCAATCAGCTCTTTTCTGCCATTTTACTGTATTTTGAACTGTCCCGCCTTTGATTTTGATTGGTTCAAACTTCTCCATAGGCTATAATGGGTCCCTGTCGCTCCAATTCTGATTGGCCGAGATAGCCAAGCCCCCGCTAGCTCACCCAATCAGCTCTTTTCTGCATTTTTACTGTATTTTGGATTGTCCCGCCTTTGATTCTAATTGGTCAATAGTTCTCCATAGGTTTTAATGGTTCACTGTCGCTCCTATTCTGATTGGCCGGTTTCTGCCGACCAATGAGAATAGCTTACAGAATTTGAATTACTGTATTTCCCGGCAATTTCCAATATCCTAATTCCTGATGTTGCACCATTCTAGATTTTTGGAAAGTGATTTTTTTTTTTTTTTTTGAGGTTTGAGCTCAGTTTAGGAGAATGTTTTACGCCTTTATAAAGGCGATTTTTTGGAATCATACTCCATGCCGCACGGAGCAGAGCGCCGAGATTTCTTTTGCGATCTTCTATGTTTCCTCTCATGTTCCGTTCTCGCTTCACTTCGCCTCCGTCAGAGCATTTAGACCAAAATAAACCAGTTCTGCCTGTTGGAGCTGCCGAGCGCTGCAATGCGCCGCACTTTGCCGACTCGCGATCGTACATGCCTCGGAGTTTTCGAGCGCGCCGCGTCCCGGAACGCCTACACCGCGCCCACACCGCACCCATTGCCGCCCCTTCATGCGGGGCGCAGCTGAAAGTGGCGAACGTTGCGCCTAACACTGCATCCCCGCGTCCGACAGGGGGAATCGGGCCGGGAGGCGCAGTATACGCCAAAAAACAGGCGAAAAGCCCGATCATACATGTCGCCCTAAATCTTCCTAGCTGTGTGATGATCCGTCCCCTGCTATCATGTCCACATTCCCATCATCCAAAAATGTCATGCTCCAGAGCAGCAAGTGGTGTGTCACCATATACCTGCCAATTCCAAATTAGGAGGAATGTGTCAGCCACCTGTAGACTCATAAAGGAGCTTATAAAGTTTCAGGTCATCAACTATCAAACTTTTCTATTGGGACAAAGAAGGATACAAGTGGGCTTTTTATTGAAGAGAAGAGTTCACCCACCACAGAGTGATGCATCATTGATCTTAGAGCAATGCACCTCAAAACATAGAGTGGGGCATCCGCCAAATAGAATGTGTTGAACCTCCAATCAATGAGTGATGAATTTCCAACCATAGAGTGGCACACCTCCAACCATAGTGTGATGAACCTCCAACCAATGAGTGATGACCCAAGGAGAGGAGCACCTCCAACCATAGTGTGATGAACCTCCAACCAATGAATGATGAACAATGGAGAGGAGCACCTCCAACCATAGTGTGATGAACCTCCAACCAATGAGTGATGAACCATGGAAATAGGTGCCTCAATTCATAGCGTGATGAACCTCCAACCAATGAGTGATGGAACCATGGAGAGGAGCACCTCCAACCATAGTGTGATGAACCTCCAACCAATGAATGATGAACAATGGAGAGGAGCAACTCCAACTATAGTGTGATGAACCTCCAACCAATGAGTGATGAACCATGGAAATAGGTGCCTCAATTCATAGCGTGATGAACCTCCAACCAATGAGTGATGGAACCATGGAGAGGAGGATCTCCATTCATAGTGTGCATCTTTATCTATCGAGTGTGGCAACTCAGACCATAGAGTGATGAAAGTTTGAACACAAAGTGGAGCACTACCGGTTACTGAGTGGTGCACCTGCAGATTGTCCATTTACCACTGCCAAAGTAGTGAACTGAGAATCTCAAAAAAAAAAAATTCTTGTATCCTAGATAGCAGAAATGCTTTTTTCAAAATTCCTATATCCCCTTTGATAGTGCTTCAGTTTATAGTGTGCCACTGTTATTGGGATATGTATGTATACTACAGTCGCACCAGTGTTGCACCATGTTCTTTTTTTTTCAAAAATGTTTTTTTGGATGTGCATAACCCTATATTGCTTCTAGTTTGAGTTTGGAGGAGTGGCTGCCTCCATTTTGGTTTTTTGTACTCCACCGACCTTGATATGGCTGTTTAATCAGTGCAGTGTAACTTGTAAGCTGGTTCCTTCATTCCCTGGATTGTGGAGGTCTAAATAGGACCCAAACGAGAGGTATCAATAGGAATCAATAGTGTAGGACCACCTGCCTTGAGATCCCATTGAAGTTCGGAGGTGGCTTAAACAGTTTTGATCAAAAGTGTGAACTGAGAATCTCAAAAAAAAAAAATCATATATCCTAGATAGCAGAAATGCTTTTTTCAAAATTCCTATGTCCCCTTTGATAGTGCTTCAGTTTATAGTGTGTCACTGTTATTGGAATATGCAATAGTAAAATTATAAGGCTGTTTGCTGAACTTTTTCTACCTCTATAAACCAGCTTGATGAGAGTGCCTTAAAGGGGTTGTATCATTACATTAAATGGCCTTCAGAATAAGGGGACAGTGAAAACAAGCAACTTTGCAATTGCATGTCATTTGCAAAGCTGTCTTGTTTTTACTGTCTACCTTATCTCCGTTTTCTGTAAACACTGCTCCCCAGTGGCGGTCGGATGCCTCATCCTTGCATTTCATTGGCTGACGGCTCCACTAGTTTACATTCTGTCTGGCCCCCGGTGATATTCACAGGAGCGTGCATTCCTGCCTCTCTCTCTCAGAATAGGGGGCCGGCAACATTTCGCTCTGCACAGCCAGCAGCTGCACAGTAACACTGCAGTTGCTTGTACAATCAGAAAACAGCAGAATTGTGCCCGGTGCCTAATGCTCCTGAGTGTAAACAAAAAGGGGACAGACTGTGCTGCTCTGGATGAGTTCATAGAAGACTGAATTCAACTGTAACAAACCCCCAGCTGTGAGAGGAGAAGAGATCAGAGCTCTGAGTTCATAGAAGACTGTCTAGACTGAATGCAGGGCTGGGGTATGTAAACAAACAGCTTTTACAAAATAAGACTGCATAGGGAGAGGAACGACACAGTGACAGGGGGACTCAGACAGGGGGGGGTCGCGAGCAGAAATGTGATATCCCCTCCCACGGATCTGAAACAAACACACTGACTCCGGAGCGCGCACGAACAGTGAAGGGGGGGATAATGTCATCCCCTTCAGTTAAGAAACACCTAGCTGGGAGGGGAAGAAACGCCCCTGAATTTGAGGAACTGAGAAAACGAAGCTACAAGAAAACAGCCAAACTGATGAAGCGATACATCCCCATTAAGAACAGCTGAGCATTAAGAGTGTTTGATATATCCCATTTTCCAAAGTTCCATGTTAAAATCATAGTCCAGACAGAAAGTGGAGCAGATAGAGAACACTCAAGCGTTTCGAGCTCCTTTACTGTTCTTAGTCACCGAGTGTGATGAGGATGAGTGTCCAATACATCTAGCAAACTGAACTTCTCTGCTTTCCTTGAAATGCTCCATTAATCACTCATGCAGATATTCCCGCATTCTTATATTTCTCATTATTTTGTCTATCGCTGCTTTACCGTACAAAGCCTAAATCCTCCGGCCCGTACATAACCAGCTTTCAGCAGTAATTCCTGCGTGTAGTTTGTCTGAGCCAGTTTAGGCGCAGGAAAATCATTTGTATACTGCACGGCATTAATGTGATCAACTTAATACACAATTGCCTAAGAATGTGTCAGACAATACAGCTGCCCACACAGATTATGTCAGCTTTAGAGCAGCACAAAGTGGCGGAGACAACGTCGGTCCACAGAACCCAAGCATCCGAGCTGTAGCTAGGCTTTCCTTCACCTGGAGAAGGATTTGTTTACTGACTTCACCCAAATTGGGTGGGAAAGCTTTACCCTGGTACCAATACCGAGGACACGTGCCCTGTCGCCTCAAGCAGCCAAGCCTCTGCCAAGCATGGTAAATAATAAATACTGCAACATACAGTCAGTATTAAAACAGTAATATTATCTTATCTCAACAGGATATGTCGCAAGGTCTGATAGAAGAGTGTCTCACCTGTTTTAAGAACTAGAGTCCCCAGTCCCCCACCTTCATTTGTGTCACAACAAATAGAGACTATATGCTGCGGTATTTTTTATGTATCATGCTTGGTGTACGTATAGCTGGTTAAAGGGATAATCCCGTTTCCATAGAATATGATGTAAAGGTCTGATAGATGAGTGTCTCCCCTGTGTCAAGAACTGAGGTCCCCATTCCCCCACCCTCATTTGTGCCACAACAATAGAGATTATATGCTGCGGTATTTTTTATTTATCATGCTTGGTGGAGGTATAGCTGGTTAAATCCCAATTTCCATAGAATATGATGTAAAGGTCTGATAGATGAGCGTCTCCCCTGTGTCAAGAACTGGGGTCACCATTCCCCCACCCTCATTTGTGTCACAACATATAAATACTATATGCTGGGGTATTTTTTTATTTATCATGATTGGTGTAGATATAGCTGGTTAAAGGGGTAATCACGTTTCCATAGAATATGATGTAAAGGTCTGATAGATAAGCGTCTCCCCTGTTTTAAGAACTAGGGTCCCCATTTCCTCACCCTCATTTGTGCCACAACAATAGAGATTATATGTTGCGGTATTTTTTATGTATCATGCTTGGTGTAGGTATAGCTGGTTAAAGGGGTAATCCCATTTCCATAGAATATGATGAAAAGGTCTCATAGATGAACGTCTCCCCTGTATCAAGAACTGGAGTCACCATTCCCCCACCCTCATTTGTGTCACAACAAATAAAGACTATATGCTGCGGTATTTTTTATTTGTCATGATGGTTGGAGGTATAGCTGGTTAAAGGGGTAATCCCATTTCTATAGAATATGATGTAAAGGTCTAATAGATGAGCATCTCCCTTGTGTCAAGAACTGGGGTCACTATTTCCCCACCTTATTTGTGTCACAACAAATAGAGACTATATGCTGCGGTATTTTTTATGTATCATGCTTGGTGTAGGTATAGCTGGTTAAAGGGGTAATCCCATTTCCATAGAATATGCCGTAAAGGTCTCATAGACGAGCATCTCACCTATTTTAAGAACAAGGGTCCCCATTCTGCCACCCTCATTTGTGCCACAACAATAGAGATTAAATGTTGCGGTATTTTTTATTTATCATGCTTGCTGGAGGTATAGCTGGTTAAATCCCATTTCCATAGAATTTGATGTAAAGGTTTAATAGATGAGCATCTCCCCTATTTCAAGAACTGGGGTCACCATTCCCCCACCCTCATTTGTGTCACAACAATAGAGATTAAATGTTGCGGTATTTTTTATTTATCATGATTGTTAGATATAGCTGGTTAAAGGTAATCCCATTTCCATAGAATTTGATGTAAAGGTTTAATAGATGAGCATCTCCCCTATGTCAAGAACTGGGGTCACCATTCCCCCACCCTCATTTGTGTCACAACATATAGAGACTGTATGCTGCGGTATTTTTTATTTATCATGATTGGTTTAGATATAGCTGGTTAAAGGGGTAATCCCATTTCCATAGACTAGGAAGTAAAAGTCTGATAGATGAGCGTCTCTTCTATGTCAAGAACTGGGATCACCATCTCCCGACCTCATTTGTGTCACAACAAATAGAGACTACATCCTGCGGTACGTTTTATTTATCATGCTTGGCAGGGGCAGAGCCGGGTAAAGGGTTAATCCCATCTCCACAGGATATGATGAGTGTCTCACCTAGAGAAAAAGATTTGCTTGCTGCCCTAGCTCTGTATCTTAATAGGTTGGCTGGGATAGAGCGTCTTCCTGGCAACCTTCACTCCGCTACCCATATTAATTCACTTTATTGTATACTCTTTGTAAACTCTTATATATTTTCAATGAAATTTCGTTGAATTAAAAAAATCCAAATAAACAATCCCTTTTATGGATAATGGAAAAAAAAATTGGAACTATCAATACAGGTAAATGACATGTTACCTTTACATTGCAGGTCGGTACGATTCAGGGGATACCAAATTTTGAGAGCTTTCGTACTGTTAAAAATGTTCTAACTTTTTTTAAAAAAAATTTTTGCCATTTTTTGCCACCAATAACTTTTTTAAAAAAATTTCATCTATGGACCTGACTGACCTTGCCTTTGGTGTACGGATGTGTTGCTTTTATTGGTACCATTTTGGGATACATACAACTTGTTGATCACTTTTTTATTTTATTTTTTTTGGGATGAAAAATTGCCCATAAAAACCTGCAATTTTGTTGGGTATTTTTTCCTACGGTGTTCCCCATAGAGGCCACATAATGTTATATTTTAATAGACTGTACTTCCAATGCAGTGCTGCGCTCTTCTGTAGAGGAAATAGCTGTGGGGCTTCTCCAATGAATTGACCGTCATTTATTTAATATTCTTATTTATCCTCAGACTGCCGCCATTGCTCCTGCTTCTCTGCAAGCTTCCCTTGTGACTGCTTAACCTCTTAGGCCTGGAAACTAGTTAATGACCAGAACATATTTTTCGTTTTTGCCTCCTTTCGTTTCAACAGTTGTAACTTTTTCTTTTTTCAATGACGCAGTTGGAAGAGGCCTAGTTTTATTTGAGACAAGTAGTACTTTATGGGGGAATAGTTTTAATATACTTATAAATAATTGCAGAATTTAATTTAAATTTTTTTTTTTTTTTACATTTTTTTTACACCATTCACATTTCACACTTAATAACTTGTTAGATTAATTCTACAGGTTATTACGGTTGTGTGGATACCACATATGTGTAGGTTTTTTTGTGTGTATTATATATGCACAATTATTTTTTTATTAAATATTTATTTTTATTTTATTATTTATTTTATTATTAATTTTTTTTACACTTTTTATGTTTTTTAACTTTTTTTAAAATCCCCTGAAGGGAGAAATGTTTTACTTTTTTTTTTTGACTTAGTAATGTATTAGCATATTTATATATGCTAATACATTATAAACTGTGTCAGTCTGACACAGGCAGTGATCAGGACAGCACAGTCTGTCCTGGTCACTGGCTTATTACACAGACAGCCCTGGGGCAATTCTAGGTCCCCAGGGCTGACTGTGCAGCCGATCCCCGGGCTCTGTTGGGTCACCGGGTGTTCCGATCATCCGACAGAGCAGGGGAACCCTTTGATTGCGCTGCGGTGACGATCTGCCGCAATCAAAGGGTTAAAGCACCGGGTTGCGGAGGTTTCCTCCGCTTCCGGTGCTCGCAGGAGATGCTCTGGGATCAGAGCTGTGTAGTACAGCCCCAATCTCAGCGCAGCTGCGGCGCCGCAAACTCCGATGTCTACAGCAATGTCAAAAGACGGTGGGCGGTCGTTAAGGAGTTAAAGGTATGTTCAAACGGCTTACTTGGATGATGATTTTTCAATGCCCAAAACAGTATCAAAACCTCGCCTGAAACGCGCTTCTTCAGAAGATGGTTTAGGCGCCTTTTTGGACGAGGTTTTGGTCAAGGTTTTGGAGGAGGTTTTCAACGCTGTTTTCACCCATACAAATTAATAGCCAGTGCAAAAATCGTGCTGAAAAATGCTCCAAAAACACACCGAGAAACATCTAAAAACGCAATGAGGTTTTGAAGCTCTCCCTTGATTACCATGGGGAATGTTAGCGCTGAAAACTCTTCAAGAACTGACATGACGCTTCTTTTTATGCGCCCAAAACAGCTTCCAAAGAAGCGCGTAAAACGCGCATAAAAAACCTCATTGTGTGAGATCAGCAACGCTGTTTTACACAGGAGTCAATGAAAATGAACTAGGAGCGTTTTGGAAGCTTTTTTGATGCTGTTTTGGGAGTGGAAACGCTCCGAAAGCCACTCCGAAAACAATGTCAAAATCGGCCATGTGAACATACCCTTCTTATAATTCTATTCATACTCTGATACCACCACATCACTTTACCTACCGTGTGCCCACTACAATTCCATTCTTATCTCTGATCCCTAAATATGATCTGTATGACTATGGTCACCAAGCGACCAAAACGTCATCAATTCATGATCACCAGACCTTCTGGGATCCTTTACTAACAACAACCAATGGACTGTATATTTCTACACACTGTAAAATATTCACTTGAAATGCAAAGCTGGTGTGTGCTGAGGATCCTTCATTACTTGTATAATAAAGACTCCCCACCAGAACCGAGTGCTGTGCACTGTATATGTTTACATTTGTTGACTCTTGAAATTTATGCACTTTTATGCTTGTTATTATTTTTTGTTCACAACTTATGAAATAATTATTATCCTCTTTTATGTTGGTTATTTACTAGTAGATTCATGAGCTATAATTTATTTTAAATAATATTTAATACGAACAACGTTTACACCGCTGCCCCCAGTACTGTATCGAACTATTCCCACCTTGTTTTTTTATCCAGTTTTTTAACCCCTTATCGACAATGGGCATATGGGTACATTTTGTTGTTGGTAAGGACCCATGAAGTCAACTCCATATGTGGAGGGTGCTGACACCTGCAGCTAAAAACAGGGATCAGAGCCAGCTCCGATCCCTGCTGTTTAACCTGCAATTTTCATGCTGCTGCACACCATTCCTCTGTTCAATTCACCCCCCCCCCCCCCGGGGGTGCCGATTGGTTACCATGGCTGCTGGAAGCCTAATGAAGGCTTCCATAGCCCAAGGAAAAAATTAATACAACTGCCATCTTGGTATGTCCTTCTCCCGTGTTGGACATATGTGCTTAGGGCCCACCGGTGGAGTTGATTCAGGGCCCCACCATTTGAGCTGTTTCTGGGCCCACCAGTGGTGTTTATTTTAGGGGCCCACCATACAGCTACTGTAAATGACTGTACATGTCTTCTATACTCCTAGCACCTTTATTTCTATGCTTGTTTGCCTCTTCTCAGGATGTACCAGTGCATCTCAAAAAATTAGAATATCATCAAAAAATGAATTTATGTCCATAATTCAAGTCAAATAGAGAAACCCATATATTGAATAGACTCATTACACACAGGGCGATATATTTCAAGCGTTTATTTCTTTTAAGGTGGGTGATTCAATATATCAGAAAATTTAGTAAATTCACTTTTTGATGATATTCTAATTTTTTGAGATGCAGTAGTATGTGTAGTTAAAAAACAACTCCAGCTCTACCATGGTCAGGGGCCCATCGGGGATTTCTCCTATTCCCCTGTGGGCCAGGCCAACCCTACTCTTCTCCATTATTTACATAATGCAGAAGGGTGAACAAGCCATCTAGTGGTCAAGTACCCTAAGAGGACTAAATTTACAAGTAAAAAAAAAAAAGTTTTAAAAGTATAGAAAAAAACTACTAAAAGTTCAAATCACCCTCCTTTTGCCATTTTACAAGTAAAAAAAAATTAAAAAGTTACATATAATTAGTGTCTGTAAAATTCGATCTATTAAAATATAACCTCATTTATCCCATTCACTGAACACCTTAGAAGAAAAAAAATTACAAATCCCCAAATCATGTTTTTTTTTTTTTTTTTATAATGCCATGTCCCCAAAAACTGGAATAAAAAGTTGCATGTATCCCAAAATGGTACCAATAAAAACTAAACTTCCACCTACAAAAGAGTGCACGCTCACTCAGGTCCATAGGTGTAAAAACAAAAATGTTATTGTCGCAGAAAATGGTGCTGCAGGGCAAATTTAAGAAAATGTTTTTTATTTTTTAAAAAGCACTAAAACATAAAGAAAACCTGCATATTTGGCATCACCAAAATTGTATCGACCTGCAGAATACAGATAACACATCATTTATACAGAAGAAGGAATGCCATAAAAACAAAACCCCTGCATACCTGCAAGTACGCATTGTTTCTCCATTACACCCCACTTAGAATTTTTTGGGGTTTCCTAGTATATTCTATGGTATGGTCAATGGCAGCATTAAAACGTACATTCTGTATATGTCTATGTAGATGGAAAAATAAAAAAATTGTGGCTCGTGGAAGGCAGGGAGGTAAAAGATTAGGAGCCAAAAATTTTGACGGCTGTCAGGAAGGGGTTATTATGTATGTGTTTTTGTGATTTTATATTACGTGATTCCTTGTAGTGAGACAACCCCTTTAATACAAAATTATATTAATGAGTCGGTGTGGTACACTACTATACATTAGGTTTGATAAAAAGTCATTATGCACTCTGTGAAATTGAATTGTTTTCAGTTCTTGTACTTTTTGGGAGTACATAGTGATGCCAATTATGCTTGACTTTTTTTAAATATTTTTAAAACCTAAATTTCTTGCATTTTTAGCCCCAGTACCTGCTGTATATAGAGCCAGCTCAGCAAGTGAATCCACTCCATACTCTCTTAGCTAGAACAAGCCATAAATATGTTGGTAAAAATGGACAGATGATAGTAAGGGGTTAATGTATGCAATAAGATATGATCGTGCTTCCATATTCAATCCTTTAATGGTTTTATATTTTGGGGAGCGGTGAGAGGGAAATGTTTTTTAGTTTTGTAAAACTTTGCCAAATGTTTCCTAAATCTGATTTAAAAATACATTTGCCTGGAAAATCTCTCTCCGTAATCAGACCTGTAGTCAATACAACCCACGGCTGACACCGCATTACAGTAGATGTTCGTGATACTCGCGCCGATAGGATAACATTCATTTCCTTGTACTGACAGCTGTCAGAGGACAATTACATTATTAGACAGGTACTGATTTCCTGAGCAGATAATTGTAAAAATGGCTTCATAAAAAAGAAGGATAAATTAAAGGGAACCTGCCACGTTACGCATGCATTCGGATCTGCAAGCAGCATGTTATAGGCAGGACAAGCTGAGCAGATTGATATGTGGTTTTCTTTGAAAACATTCAGGAGACTTATAGATTTCTGGTTCTGATTATAGATCCAGTCTGATTGCCACTTGGGATGAGAAGCAAAATGTTTCTTTTTAGTGCAGATTGGTTCATACCTTATAGATTCCATTTTTCCCTTCTAAAATTACCTTTATTTCTCCGTTTAATCAACCTCCCCTCACAGCCCTTGGTTAAACTTGATGGACATAGGTCTTTTCTTAACCATACTGTGTAACTATATCCCTTGAATTGACTTAGTTTCAATTTCTGGTCATTCAGGTCTTAAAGGGGTGTTCCCATCTCACAAAGTGATGGCATATCTATTTATCTATAGGATATTTCATCACTGCAGTGTCAGACTGGGGTGCATAGGGCCCACCACTTGAATTTCATTCTGAGGGCTCAAAAGTGGAGTCGATTCTGGGGGCCACCAGTGGTGTTGGCTCTGGAGGACCATCAGTGGAGTTGATTCTTGAGGCTCACCAGTGGAGTTGGCTCTGGAGGACCACCAGTGGAGTTGGCTCTGGAGGACCACCAGTGGAGTTGACTCTGGAGGACCACCAATGGAATTGATTCTGTGGGTCCACCAGTGGAGTTGGCTCTGGAGGCCCACCATTTTTGGGAGTGGAGTTTGATTGCTCTGAGGGGCCCCCCAGTGGAGTTGGCTCTAAAATAGAGGACCACCAGTGAATTGGCTTGAGGACCACCAGTGGAGTTGGCTCTGGAGGACCACCAGTGGAGTTGGCTCTGGAGGACCACCAGTGGAGTTGTCTCTGGAGGACCACCAGTGGAGTTGACTCTGGAGGACCACCAGTGGAGTTGACTCTGGAGGACCGCCAATGGAATTGATTCTGGAGGACCACCAGTGGAGTTGACTCTGGGGGCCCACCAGTGGAGTTGACTCTGGGGGCCCACCAGTAGGCATGACTATTAGGGTATGTTCACATGGCTTATTTGGATGCTGATTTTTCAGGACCCAAAACAGCATCAAAACCTCGCCTAAAACGCACTTCTTCAGAAGGTTTTTGATGAGGTTTTAATGAGGTCTTGGACGAGGTTTTCACCCACACAAATTAATAGCCAGGGCAAAAACAGTGCCGAAAAACGCATTGTTCACTATAAATACTAGTGCAGCATATATGGCTGAAAAGGAGCTAGTCAAAAGTTGACAATGTATGGTCGGTTTAGCCTAAGCTTATATGGCAGCTAAACCACTTTATACATCTGAGCACTTTCTTACTGGCTGTGGGTTGCTCTTTCTATAGTGCTGGTGCCAGGGTAAAGCATCATGAGACCCTGCCCTGACATCACCTGGTGCAGAGGGACCACATTGTAGCTCTGCTCTGAAGGAAAGCTGATTGATGTGCTGTTACCCAGCTTGGATGCTGGTTAGGAGATCCAACGTCCAGTAAAACTGAAGGATACCACATCCCTTATCAGATTTCCTCCAAAGCTGTTACACATATGTGACAAGAGGGTGTGGCTTTGTGCAAAAGAGGGTGTGTCATGTAAAACGTGTGGCCCACGCAAACCATCAAGGCGGCAAGCTGCAATTCAGAATCTCCTTGAAGGCCACTTCCAAAAGTTGGCAAGTATGCCCTCCCCACATACCACAGATTGGAGCTAAGGGCTTGGAAATTTGACCATTTGCAGATCTTAGCAACATCTACTATTTCCTTGAATTGCAAAACATTACGATTCGTCCTTCTTAGAGTTGCCCTTTCATGGTCGATGTTCGTATGACTCTTGGGCTCAGGTTTTGCATGATATTATCCAATTCACACAATCCACTGTGAGTTAAAAATCCTCATCTCCAAGGTGGTACATTTGACCTTAAAGGGGTTTTGCCATGATCTCATTTCATACCTCCTGCCTCCAGCTCTTCAGCTCTGTGTGCTCAGAAGGGGGCGTGTGTGATTTGTTTGATTTGCATATCATGTGACCCAGCAGGATGACATCACCAGGCCTTTCCTCTCTCTAGTCAAAGAAAGGTCTATTTATGTGTTGAACAGTAAGTAGCTACATTGTAGCTCAGAGGTAAAACTTTTGCCTCCAGGCACAGGGGTCCTCGGTTCAAATCCCTGCAGGAACCAAAGCTGTGGATTTTATTTCTTTTTATCAATGCACAGACCTGATTGAGGTTTATTTTTAAATTTATTTGCACTGTTTGACTAATTACTAAGGAGCACAGAGGACAGGAGCAGAATGACAGCACCTGGGGTTTGAACACTCAGTAGCTGCCTGCGAGGAGAGGTGATGTCTGAGCATGTGCGACCAGGAGTGAGGAGCTCACAGCCTGGTCGTATCCCCTGGAGATGAGCTGTAAACAATGGATCACTAAAGGAGCAGCTAAAACAAAAACGCTACAGAATTTTTAATAATGATGAATGGTGAAAATGTTTATTATTTAATTTACAAACTTCCCACGTCAATTTTACTTTGTGGCAAAACCCCTTTAACAGATACAATCTGATCTATTGTAACAAGCTATCAAGACTTTACAAAAGAAACAAAAATCTCTTTAAAAGAAGACAGCGACACTGAAACCGCAGTCTCCTCTGTGGTTTCAGAACAAAATCCATATGTATGTGTGTGTGTTGAAAAAAATTCCGCAAAACTAATAATTTACTCATGTGAATCTGTGCTTAGATGGAGTCCAGTGAGTGGTCCTTCTCATTGACTGATGGCTAAGCGGGTGCATTTAGCGGCGAACATTTTTGTGCCGCGTAAAAGCAGTGCCTTGAGCTTTTTGAAATTACGGACTTGCAAACCTATCATTTTAAAGTTCAAACAGTGCACAATGTAGTCATGCAGATTTCTACCTTGCATACATTTGTATTTTGTGGTGTGTAATATGCCTGAAAGAAGCGACATGTTACTTCTTTTTATGGGCTTACATAATGTGAAGCAAAATACATTTTGAAATATTTAACGAGTGACTTTTTTTACCATACTGCCGGGCGTATTGTGAACACCCCCCAAAAGCTGTAAGAGGTGTTGTCTAACTATAAGGATTAGCTTTTGACATGTAGGGAACGGTAAAAGAAGACTTTTTCCAAATATAAATATAAAGTCAAAAGAAAACTATGGAGATAATATGGCAATTTCCAATTTCTTTTAGCAAAAAAATACATATTAAATCCTCTATCGGCCATATTGGTGGAGCGTATTGTGAACACCCCCTGAGACTGTAAAAGGTGTTGTCTCACTACAAGGATTAGCTTTTAACATGTAGGGAACGGTAAAAGAAGACTTTTTCCAAATATATTGCTTTTTTATTTTTCTTCCTTGAGGAAATAAGAGAGATTTTATCTACTCTGAGTGCAGCAAGGTTTCTCTTGGTTACCGACCTGCTCTCCCCTTCTCTCTCTGCTGTTTGTATAATCTGATTACAGGTAGTGAGGTCACCACAGGTCGGCACACGCCGGCAGCATGAGAACATGTGTTATCTCTTAACAAACAGAGGAGATGAATTAGGGCTTGTCCCCACGGCACCGGTTTGCGGCCGATTTTGCAAACCGTCTGAAAAACCGTCCGCAAACTTTTACACGGGCTTCTATGGAAAACCCGCGCAGCAGTCCCCACTGCACGGGTTTTCCGCCAAAAAACATTGTAGATGTTCATTCTTCTGTATGGTTTTCGGACAGTTTATGAACATCTCAATGTGAAGGGGGAGGGCTTGTCTCCGCTAATCCGCGGCCTTGGGGATAGCACTAAAACAGGACAAATACCGGTCGGATAAGCCGACCGGTATTTGTCCTTTGCCGTGGGGATGAGCCATTACTTGTTTGCTTTGAGCTCTGAAGCTCTTTGCTCTATAGATAAGATATCTTGCTCTCATGTCAGTGCAATTAGAAGATCTATGAATACAGAGCTGATATGCTAAATAACCACTATAGAACCACCTACAGCCTTACCAGGAAGAGACAGGATGCATCAATCTGAAGCTGCTTTTGGCTCTGTGAAACAACATGGTAAGACAACCCCTTTAATTACTATGTAGGACCACCCACTGGACTTCCAAGCCCAGAGTGAGCAGACTTGGATGCCAAAATGATTACTTCTACTAAATCCATTTCCACAAAAATATACATCAATCTGCCCAGCTCCTCCTGCTCTGTAAGGTTCCCTTAAAAACTAGTGACATTAGATCAACAGCTTTCTATAGCATTACCGGCATATGCAATGTGTAAGCAGATTGGACTTATCAACAGGCCGTGTAATAAACAGTTATGCTCTGAACCCCATCTCAGCAATGTGGTGACATCATCCTCATCATCCATCTGCTCGGATTCTGGCACATCGCCCCTGTTTGCTTGTGCCCTCCAGCAGTAAAACAGGCGAATGAGAGGAGTAAATAAATGAAATTGCTGGGGGAGCAGTGATGCTCAAATGCAAGGCGAAAATAGATAAATGCTGTAAATGGCAGCGGGAGGTAGCTGCATCCCTGCATAATATGGTAGATCTAGTAATCAGAGTCCTGGCTAGGTTTAGTGACTACCACGGTGCCATCTGTAATGCCAGACATATGTATATTCTAAAAGGCTCATGGGAAATAGGCTAGGACTCCTGTAGAGCCACCGATTGGATGTAGCGTCCTCAATTTATATCCCTATATTTACTATTTTGCCATAGGCAAACTTAAACTCTATCAGTTCTCTATCTGTAAAACACTAAAACGTAACTTTTATTATGTCTAACTCTTAACCTCTATACACACTATTTAAAAACCTGATTTCTAACCTCACCATTTAACCCTTTTTGCTTCTGAAAGAAGGACTAGCGCCTTTTCTATTGTCAAGTCTGGTGGAGCACCACCTATTAACAGGAAAGCCATATATATACAGCAATTTACTACATCATTTACTACTTCATCGGACCTCTAACCCCTGATGAAGCCAGGTTAGCTGGCGAAACATGTCAGGGAGGTCAGGCATGACGTTTTAAATTGTGATTTCTCACCTCTGTCTAAAAGTGTCACCTGCTGCAGAGGGTGTCACAAGGGGGCCTTATTTGTTTTGTGTCCATGAGATTAGGGACGACTGCCCAAGTAGGAGGCTTGGGATCCCTTACTGGAGCTAGTAAATTGCTATATATATAAGGCTTTCCTGTTAATAGGTGGTGCTCCACCAAACTTGACAATGGAAAAGGAGCTATTCCTTCTTTCAGAAGCAAAAAGGGTTAAATGGTGAGGTTAGAAATCAGGTTTTTAAATAGTGTGTATAGAGGTTAAGAGTTAGACATAATAAAAGTTACGTTTTTAGTGTTTTACAGATAGAGAACTGATAGAGTTTAAGTTTGCCTATGGCAAAATAGTAAATATAGTGATCAAAAGTCACTTTCTGTTCTCTTGTGAGATTCCCAATTTTTTGGAGACTATGTCTTAATTTATATCCGACTCACTGAGCCTCGCTATGTAAATGGGATTAAACCCAACCAGATATTCATCTGCAGACAGCTGTAATGCCAGACATATGTATGTTCTAAAAGGCCCATGGGAAATAGGCTAGGACTCTTGTAGCACTACCGATTGGATGTAGCGTCCTCAATTTATATTCGACTCACCGAGCCTTGCTATGTAAATGGGATTAAACCCAACCAGATATTCATCTGCAGACAGCTTTAATGCAAGACATACTGTATGTATGGTGGATTCACATTGCTGCAGTGGTAAAAATCTGTAGGCAAGTGGGGGGTGAGGTAACAAAATCTTATAATTTTCCATTCGGAATTTGACCTTTTAGTGCAAATTTTAACCCCTTCCCGCCACAAGGATTTTTGTTTACATTACGCCTTCCAAGAACAATAACTTTTTTTATTTTTTTCATCTAGACATATGCTTTTTGCTGGATAAGATGAACTTTTTAATGGGACCATTGATCGTACTATGTAATGTCCTGGGCAACTTCACAAAATTTAATGTGGGGTGGAACATGAAAAAAAGCCGTGATTGCACCATTTTTATAAGGGTTTAGTTTTAATGTGGTTCCAGTTTGGCATCATAGACCTGCTGTTTGTATTCCCCAGGTCAGTGCAATTTCGGCGACACAAAATATTTGAGTTTTTGTTTTGTTTTAGCACTTTAAAAAAATAATTTATTTTTAAATATGAGTTGCAGCGCCTTTCCTGCGACCAATACCTTTTTTTTTTCCATCCATGGACGTAAGTGAGCACTTGTTTTTTTTACGACCTGAAGTTATTTAGAATAAAGGCAACTCTTGGCCTACTTCATTCCAATTTTTTAGGGACACAAAGGGCGACATGAACTGGGCTGCGGCAGTTTTCTGGTGTACTTTGAACCAAAAACAATGTATGAACAGGTGCACTTCAAAGTTTGCCGCAATAAGTCCCTTTCTAATGCACCAAAGACACTTTTTAGTGCTCCAAAGATTTGGGGTGTTCTGGGGGCATTGCACCACATGCATAGAAATAGACACATTTATGATTCTTTGATGCCAAACCTCGGCGCACAACAGTTAGAACAGCCAGACCAGGATAAAGGTGGTGCCTGAGCCAGACTTGTGGTATTGGCTCTACACTGCCCTGTATGTATGACCTGCAGAAGAATAGACAGACAAGGTAAAGGTGGTGCCTGAGCCGGACATGTGCTCTTGGCTCTACACTGCTCTGTATGTATGACCTGCAGAAGAACAGAACCAGGGTAAAGGGGTGCCTGGCCAGACTTGTGGTATTGCTCTACACTGCCCTGTATGTATGGACCTGCAGAAGAACAGCCAGGACACAGGGTAAAGGTGGTGTCTGAGCCAGACTTGTGGTATTGGCTCTACACTGCCCTGTATGTATGACCTGCAGAAGAACAGACCAGGGTAAAGGTGGTGCCTGAGCCAGACTTGTGGTATTGGCTCTATACTGCACCTGTATGTATGACCTGCAGAAGAACAGACCAGGGTAAAGGTGGTGCCTGAGCCAGACTTGTGGTATTGGCTCTACACTGCCCTGTATGTATGACCTGCAGAAGAACAGCCAGACCAGGGTAAAGGTGGTGCCTGAGCCAGACTTGTGGTATTGGCTCTACACTACCCTGTATGTATGACCTGAGGAGAACAGCTGGACCAGGGTAAAGGTGGGTGCCTGAGCCAGACTTGTGGTATTGGCTCTACACTGCCCTGTATGTATGACCTGCAGAAGAACAGACCAGGGTAAAGGTGGTGCCTGAGCCAGACTGTGGTATTGGATCTATACTGCACCTGTATGTATGACCTACAGAAGAACAGCCAGACCAGGGTAAAGGTGGTGCCTGAGCCAGACTTGTGGTATTGGCTCTATACTGCACCTGTATGTATGACCTGCAGAAGAACAGCCAGACCAGGGTAAAGGTGGTGCCTGAGTCAGACTTGTGGTATTGGCTCTACACTGCGCCTGTATGTATGTCCTGCAGAAGAACAGGTTCATTAATTCTGGTCCATTCTACACTGTCTTAAAGAGATTTAGAACTAGGATTCATGCATGTCGCCCAAAATGACCAAAAAACCTACAATTTTAGCGCAGGAAATTTGTTTCCTATGTTGTTCACCACACAGGATAAATGGTGTTTTGGAACGTGGTGATACCAATTATGTTTATATTTATAAAATAATTAAGGGATGTTTCTATTTATTTTTAAAACTTTGATGTCTTTATTTTTACTTCTAGTCCCCTAGGGTTTTTGATCATGCGATCACTTGTGCACTGTTCTGCAATCGTAATATATTGTAGAACAGCATATAATAATGGCTCTCCTATTACATCTTGCCTATGACAGTGTGTGACAAGTAAGATAGCAGCCACGGAGGCCTCCATTAGGCACCTGCCATGAAACCTGGTCGGCCCAACTCAATTATGTCCCTAATCCCTAAATTCTGAATTCTACTTACAATCCTGCTGTAATGGCAGCCAAGGCCGGGACGATGGGTAGGCGAAGGTAGGCGTCCGCTAGGGCGCCACTTCATCCCAGGCAGAAAAAGGGCGGAAGTAGGCATGGAGTGGGTTGAATTTTCCATTGAAGGGGGCACTATGTGCCTTATTTGCCTAGGGCACCAGAATACCTTGTCCCAGTCCTGATGGCAGCCATATTGTTTATCCCCAGGTCGTCCCATGGAAGAATAAAGGAAATTCATGGATTTATATTTATTAGGAGCGGTTTTATTTTACGGGGTTACTCTTTTTTTGTTTTAGTGGACAGGCCGGTGATCTTCTCCTGAACCAGGACCTGGCCGCGTCCACTGTTAGCGGCTTTTCCGGCAGCAGCATGTTAATAATAGATGAACACTCAGTAATTGCGTTTGCTCAGCATACAAGTTATCGGCTCTTAATGCCGAGTTTATGGAGGGATTAGCAATCATAAATTTGAGCAGGTCCTGAGTGAAGCTGCAGAAGCAGATGTAAATCACACTGGAGCAGTAAGAATCCCTGGTAAGGAGTCATGGCCTGGAGAACATAAGGCTTTAGGGCTCATTAGGTCTCATCACAGTCGTTGCATTTCTGTTAGTAGAGCCAGACTCAAGGCCTCATGTACCCAAGGCTAAATCTTGGAGAAGACAAATCGGTCAGATGCCCCAGGGCGTCCACCCCAAGTCATGCTGTCAGTGCATTAAGCTGCATTGTATACAGTTCTGTTATGGCCCCATTCACTTCTATTATCCCCGGCGTGTAAACGCCAGGAAGAAGTGGCATGCCCAGCAATTACTTTTTAAGATATTTGTATACAATGTTGTAATAATGAAAAAAAAAAAAAAAATTTTCTTCTCAATAACAAGGCCACAAAACACTTGCACAGAAGAAGGTTCACTCTGCGTATACTTGTTTCAGTACTAACACATTGGGGCAGATTTATCAAGACAGTTGTGCCAGAATTCTGGCTCAATTTGCGCCAAAAACAAGCTTTTCGCCACATTTACTATGTGTTTTAGATAGTAAAAGGGGTGTGGCTTCTTAAAAAGGGGGTGTGGTTTCGCAGAAAGGGTGTGACTTAAATGCGACAAAAAATTCTGGCGTAAAAGTAAGCCAACTTAAAGATGGTACAAACTTAGACTCGACAGTTCTAACCTGCGCCAGATTTATCAACACTATGATAAATGTGGTGCATTATAAGACTGTCTAGTCTAACTTTACACTGTCTAAAAGTAAGACACTATTGATAAAACTGCCCCTTTGGGTCTTCCTCTTAGCTACCTCCAAATCTCTGCTAGACTTGGCTGAAAAGCTGTCTGTCTACCCCAGGAAAGTCTCTGCTGGACGCTCTACAGCCCACTCCAGCAATGGCTCCCAAAAAAAAAATCTCTCTCTCAATGGGGAGGGGTGGGGGTGGTGGATACTTTTTGTAGTTGAGCCGACTCATTTCTCTCGCCAGCATCAGGATCCCACAGCAACCCTATGGTTTTACTGGTCACCAACTGTCAACTCCACATAGCCCCTCCTTCTTGCCAGCACTAAGCTCCACCCCCTCCTCTGCCTTCTCTCTGCCAATGTGTATTTCCAGTGAAAACTGAATAATATAACTTCAATCATATTTTTATATTTTTCAATTTTTCTAAGTACTGTAATATCTAACATATTTCTATACTTTTAGATTGAAAGTTAATTTTTGTTCCTCCAAATGTAGGTCAGTGGGTCAGGATTTTGCATACTGTATAAACTTTTATCAACTTTTTTTCATTTTAATTTGTATATATTTTGTTTTACCTATATATTACGTTAATAAATCCGTGTTGAAATGTTATTTCCTGCCCTAAGCCTATAGTCCACATACAGCAATAGCCGGCTCCCGAGGTCTCGCTGGAACCTGAGGTTTGCCAAGCAACATCACTGCGGTGTTTTATAATCACGGAGATAATATCTAATGAGTTTTATTTTATTTCTAGCCGGCTCTGATGTGTTCATAATCACTGATAATACTACCATAACTGTAAATACCTGATTAGGAATTTGATTTATGGTAGATGCTTTATTGGCTTTTGGTTTTTACATTTGGTTTTTGAATTTTATATGACAATTTAATATTTAAATTTTTTTTTTTTTAAAAAATTTTTATTATTTTGTATATTAAATATTTTATATTCATTTTAGATATATCATTTTATATTATTTTTATTATATCATTTTAGATTATTTCTATATTATAATCATTTTAAATTAATTTTATACTTAATTTTTATAGTTTTATAATTAGGATAAGTTAGTTTTTATAACTTTAGTGGTATTATTTGGAAATTTTTTTTTTTTTGGCTTATTCGTAATTACAGTTTGTCTACAACAATTTTGGGCTTAGCCTCTTCCCTTTGAAATTTTTTGCGTCACATTCATAAATGTGTCTAATCTTATAACGCCGTGTTCACACGGCTTATTCAAGCCGTAATTGCGGGCCGGATCCCGCCCGCAATACGGCTTGAAGAAGGGACGGGGCCGGAGCCGAGGGCGGCGCTGCTCGCCGGCCCCATAATGTGCATGTCACTTTCTCCCCGCCCGGCGGATTCGCCGAGCTGGGAGGAGCGACGGAATCCACTGTCTCTATGAGAACTGTGGATTACCTTTAATTTACTGCGACGGATTGGAGCCGTACTGAAGCGAAAATCCGGCGCGCAGTACGGCTCCAATCCGCGCCGAAATAAGCCGTGTGAACATGGTCTAAATGTGGTTGCAACACGGCCCCTAAGAATTGGCGTGGACAAAACTGTCAAGGATATCGGATGGACACCAGTTTTTGCCGAAAGACCTTTTAAGAATACGTCGGACGGGGGCAACAACAGTTTTTCTTTGGCGAACACCACCCCGGAAAAATGCCTCAGCCCTGTTCATACATGTGCCCTGTTGTATTTAGACGCATTGCCTGTACTTACAGTCATCGGAAATGACACTGTAGATAAGCAAGGGTTTGCAACCATTATCACAAGTAATTGTCCGGACTCTGCTCGCAGCGTCAAAATGTACGGGTTTGTGCTCCCCTTTAAGATGATTGTAGACAATGTTTTATTAACAGAAAAAAATAATTTATTCTTCTGAATAATAAGGGCATAAAACACTTGGACAGAAGGAGGTTCACTCTGCTTGAACTTGTTTCACTACAAACACATTTGGTCTTCCTGTCCTGGCTTCCTTCAGTACTCTGCTAGACTTGTGCAAAAAGCTCTCTGACGGCTCCAGGACAGAGCTGGCACATCTACAGTCCACTCCAGCAATGGCTCCCTAAAAATCTGTCCCTCTTAATGGGGGACACTTCTTGTGCTTGGGCCTACTCATTTCTCTTGTCATCAACAGGATCCCACAGCAACCTCCTGACTTCACTGGTCACCAACTATCAACTCCTTATAGCCCCTCCTGCTTGTCAGCACTAAGCTCCGCCCCCTCCTCTGCTTTCTAGATCCTTCTTCAATGTCCAGTTCTTGGCCATTCCCAGTGCAATCTGCCACATCTCATTTTATATATATATATATATATATATATATATATACATATATACACAGACACAGGCAGTCCCCGGGTTACAAACAGGATAGGGACTGTAGGTTTGTTCTTAAGTTGAATTTGTATGTAAGTCGGAACAGGTATATTTATTAAATGTAATTCCAACAAAAAAAAATTTTTTTAGTTCTGCATAGTACAGGGAATAGTTTTTACATTTGTTTTGCTGTCTGTGCCCTTTTTTAGAAGATTTTTCAACCCAACGTTTCTGTATCCATGTGCAGCTGTGGCATGCTGGACTTGGTTTATCATGGGGTGTTAGTGGGTTGGAATGTCAGCCACCCCCATAAATCTCCGTTTGTAACTAGGGGCGTTGTAAGTCGGAACGTTTTTGGAAATTTTTTTTTTTTTTTTTTATTTTTTTATTTATTTTATTTTTTTTTTTTTT